>DWHO01004294.1:0-11197 GCA_018247575.1 Eurytides lysithous rurik
CCTCTTAATAACGACTTCTCCAAGCCACCGCTAGATGGCGTCGACAAGAAGCCGGGACCGACTTTTTACACGCCCATTCGACGCATGGATCACCTTACTTTTCAGGCAATCGGGTGATCGACCCGTAATGCCTAAGTTATGCCCTAACCAAACAAAGAAAAAGACAGCAAAGACAATAGCAATTCAACATTCTGATCCCACATTGGGGATGTATACCGTTCGCATCCCCAAAGTGGAAGATATCTAAGAACAACAACACAAAATCATTGCCCTCCGCAGGATTCGAACCCAGGCCCTCCGATTTCGGCCACGAGGTCTTTTTACATATTTAAAAACAAAATTCACACGGACAAACGCCCAGTTCCGGAACAATCATCTGTGGTTCGCACGAATATTTGTCCCGGGTGGGAATCGAACCCACGAGCTGCGACGCCAAAGCCAATAGCTTGGCAGCTGCGCCAAACGGGTGGTCCACCTTGATCTGGTAGTCCTCGGTGGGGGGCCGGCTGGTGGCGCCGAAGCGACCCACGTAGCCGTCGGCGTCGCGCGCGGCCACGAAGGACAGCAGGCGCCCGTTGGCGCGGCGCCGCACCACCCACGCCACCGACGACAGGCTGCGCGCCGCGCACGCCTCCCTGCATGTTATTACACCACGACCATATACTAGCGTGTTATTACACCTCGACCATATTATAGCGTGTTATTATACCACGACCATGTTATAGCCTGTTATTACACCACGACCATATTAAAGCGTGTTATTACACCACGACCATATTATAGCGTGTTATTACACTACGACCATATTATAGCGTGTTATTACACCACGACCATATTATAGCGTGTTATTACACCACGACCATATTATAGCGTGTTATTACAACACGACCATATTATAGCGTGTTATTACACCACGACCATATTATAGCGTGTTATTATACCACGACCATATTATAGCGTGTTATTACACCACGACCATATTATAGCGTGTCTTTACACCACGACCATATTATAGCGTCTCTTTACACTACGACCAAACTGAACGCTTAGCACCAAAAGCCTAGATGGCAGGGTGAAGCAACCTTTTTTGTCCGCGGGTCAAATTTGACTAAAATTTGACAATACTCACATTGGACCTTTGAGTCGCAGATATTATCGCATTACACTGACTTTTACTAAATAATAAGACGTATTTTGTTATGACAAATAATTACAAACACGATTGAAATAGTTTTATTTGCAAATGTTCTCTTAAATATCGATGGCTTTCTTGATGTTAAGTTTGCGACCTCGACTTAATCAAGTCTGGTTTATAGTTAGTCATTTTAAGACGAATACAAGCATCTGAATTTTTGGTACTTGACCTGTTCTTGTTCTTTTTTAATTTAAACTTAATTTATAGGTCATCATATATCCCTCACCTGACACCCTCTGTGAGGGAATTGATATAGTCGAGTAAGGCGTCAGCGGTTCTGTAGTACATCGGGTCGTCGTTGGAGACGTTCCGCCAGGCGAGACAAGCGCACCAGTGGGGTTCGATTCCCGCTTCGCTGCACGACCGATTCCTCGGGATCTGAAACCGTAACAAATAGTACAATTTTATATAAAATCGATACAGATTTTTTTTTATGGAGTCGGAGGTAAACGCGCAAGCTGTTCACCCGCTGAGGTCTACCGGCCGAGAGAGACCGACCATGTCAAGACAAAACGCACCGCCAACCATGCCAATATGTAAGGACAGCGTACCTATATGCACGCGGCCAGTGGCGGTACTACCATACAAGCCCAAAAGCCCGGCTTGCCCTACTAAGGAGTAAAATTGATAAATCTTAATTAGCAAATAATTCCCGCAACGCTCAAATTTAAAAATAGACTATTCGGGAGATTTGCAAATGCGTTGCCGGCCGTGGAAATTTATCGGGAGAGGCTGAGAGGCGAAGGGAACGGGAAGGCGGGGAAGTAGTGAAAGGGAATGGAAGAGACGAGAGGTCCACCGGCCTCACTCACCGAACGAAACCCGGAAGCACAAACACTGTTATCGCTCACCTCTATGTCACTAAATCTCGTAAAAAAAGCCATAATTCCGTCTCGCTTGCCGGTTGCCTCACAATATATACTTCGTAACATATTGTTCATTCGACAAAATCAATTTTATAAAAATCAGTGACAAACACACAATGAATACTAATATTTCTAATAAAAATAAGCTTGTAACACCTCGATTTCGTCTCCAAAAGGTGAAAAAACCCTTCATGGGCATTGGTGTTCGCATATTTAATAAAGTTCCACAAAATATCTTGGATCTACCGCTTGGCCCTTTTAAAAGTAAAATTATGAAAATTTTGTTGCATAAAGCTTACTACACTATTCAGGAGTTTTTAACTGTTTGACTCATATACGGGATAGCTATTACACTGTATTAAGGCTTAACACACCGTAACGGTATTTTAAAAGAGCAACTGTGGAGTTTCGCGCCGGCTCTTCCCAACAGAACTGCATTCCGAGCCGGTGGCAGCTTTCTCACGAACCAAATGTAAAAATGACGATTCAAAAGTGCTCGTAAAGGCCTACTTGAATAAATATATTTTGATTTGATTTGATTTGCTCACCGGCTCTAGGAGTGAGAGGGAGCGCGGCATGTCGGCCCCGGGGACTCGCCAGTCGCTGGTGAGGTGCTGCAGCCCCATGACGTCCAGCAGCGTGGCGTGGACGTCGTGCGGCGTGGTCAGGACCCCCGCGTTGGCCACCAGAGCGCTCTGAGCAGTGGGCCGGAAGCGCTTGAGGCGAGAGGGGAGGGCCACGGCCATCAGCGGCAACCTCTCCTCCAACTTGCCTTGCAGCGTGTCGCGGACGTTGGCGTATCTGCAACATGGACAGATATTAAAGGGTAACACTCCCAACTAATATTGGTTACGATCGCTTCGACCGTTATGTTTGGTCGAAATCGACCAAACTTAGTGGTCGAAGTCGACCAAACGAGGTTCTCTTCAAAGTCTATATCGCTTTATTCATTGAGTGACATAGTTTTTTGTTGGTTTGTTGAAACCGAGGAGTTGCAGGTCTATTCTTGTATTTTTTTTTAACGCTACCCTCATGGTAAGATAGAAGCATTTTGTGTTATAAGCATTTTTTGCGTACATAAATTTCACACGGACAAACACAAAGATCCGCCACAATCTTCTGTGTTTCGTACAGACATCCGCATCGGGTGGGAATCGAATCCGCGACCTACGACACCGAAGCCAATAGCTAAGCAACTGCGCCAAAAGGCCATCAATCCCTCTGGTAGCTCTGTTCGTATTTGCTATTTGCTTCCATATATAGGTTTGAGTTTTGACGTGGTCTAAGAACAACAACACTTGGAACGCGCGCTCACCTTGGCCCGTGGTCGCCCATGAGCATGAGCAAGGTGTCCTCCATGTGGCCGTCGCTCTGGAACTTCCGCAGGAACTTGACCAGGTCCTCATCGGCGGTGGATATCATGTTGAAGTCGTCGTGGGTTATGTCGGCGATGAACGTGAAGCAGAACCGCTTCCCGTCCAACTTCAGGAACTGAAACACGACGGCGTAGGGTCCAGGTCTATCTCGTTCGGTCCAAGACAGGGGTCCGCAACCTTTTCTTATAAACGGACCACGAATGTTACGGGGATATTGGTGCAGTGCACACGTCTAATTAACGCTCTTGTTTGTTTTTTATTTTGTGAAGACTTTCTTAAAGATTTTTAGAGGTACTAATAGGTACAAAAGAATGGATTTTAGCGCATACTAATTTGTCATTTACATTGACATCAGGCTGCGGAGGTCAAGATACATTACAAGTAAAAAATATTCAGGGTTATCCTCATTAGAATTATATCTAAGTAAAATATCCTATCGCCAAGTAGTAATGTGTAAGAATTGCCGCGTTCCAGTTTAGGATCTTAGATCTCTAGGTAACAAGCTCAGTGCGGGCCCACCCCCTTCCTCCTCCTCTATCTTTTTCTTGCCTCCCCCTCCCCTTTCCCTTCCAAAAACTCCCACCTTAAAGGCGAACAACGCATTTGCGAAACGTTTGACGTCACTGATGTTGCGTCGATGTTATTATGGGTACTTTTATCAAGTCGTTAAGCCCTTAGCCATACCTGGTCGGTGATGTCCATCATGAGCCTGTACTGAGGAGTGTCTCCCACGCAGTACTTGTTGGCGCCGACGTGCCACCACTTCTTCCCGCTGCTAGACTCTTCTAGATAGAAGGCGCGCAGATAGTGGTCGGCCGGTTGCCGCTTGAAGCCGTTGAAACGGTACTGAAACGTGCCGATCCAGGGCATGTCCTCGAAGTAAGCGGTGCGATAGCTGGAGAACAGATATTTATTCCTTTCCTTTATTTATCTTATCTTTTTTTCTGAGGAGGATAAGTACCACGGCCTCATAGAAAATAGGCCTAAAGTGAAAGTGCATTTTGCTTCTGCGTTTCGTCCGGTGACCCATCTGTTTTGCTCCCTCTCTCATTTTCCTCTCTACCTCTGTCTCCCCCTCCCCGCATCCTCGCTCCCTTTTTCCTATACCCTCCTCCTCCCACTCTCCTTCAAAAATTCCCCTCCTTAAAGGCTGACAGACAGCGCTTTTGTACATTCTGTACAAATGTCCATGGGCGGCGATGATTGTTTACCATCAAGGGAGCTGCTTGCTCGTTTGTCAGCCTACTCCATAAATAAAAAGCAGACGTGACGTTAAAATCATGTCTATTAAACCCAGTTCATTACATATTGAACAATATAATCGACAACTTGAGATACGCGATCATCTTACCCGTCATCCCTGAGTTTGTAGAAGATGAACGGCATCGAATCGAGGCTCCCGTTGCTTTTCATCTTCTTCCTGACGTCCGGCAATTCCAGCTCCGTCTTCCCGGTGAGGATCGGGAACAAGGCTGCCGGGGTGCCGTCACCAAGTATGTTATACCTGGAGCATACACGTTCGATCATCAACTTTATAAGTACCTACATGACGAGCGAGATTCATCATCTGCTTACTCCGGCGTCGACGGATAATGATTGGTTATCTGAATTTAAGGCGTTGGTCGCATACAATTGCCTGACGTTGTTTATGACATCTTACAGTTGCAAATAGGGTTAATTCCATTTATCTTTATATTATACCCTGTTTTCCGTCCCTTCCATGGCCATAAAAACCTCAAATACCCCCTTAAGTACTTAATAGTACTTATTGGCGAAGTATTTATTTAAATTTAAGATATTTATTCTTTTCCATTTGATTTATATATAATTTAGTAATTTAAGGCTTAACTTAATATAATTTTTTTTGCCATAATTTTGTTTTTATTACCAAAATTTAAAAGCGAAAAAAAAGTTAAGAGGGCAACGCAGCGCTCTGATTGGCTGACGGGGTCGCACCTGATTGGTCAGCCGTCTAGCGCGAAATATCATCACGTTCAAACTATGGCCCGCTTAAGAGAAAAAGTAGTCTCAGTTTACCGCACACGAAACACCAACAATTGCGCACCTTTTGTACAGTTTTCCAACTCAAAGCGCGGGTTATTTCACGATCAGTCAATCGCAGTGGCCGTACTTTTGGATTAATAACAGTACTAATAAGGTTAATAAAACCTTATTAACAGTTTGTGTGAAGATTAATAATTGTTTTTATTTTGTACTTAGGTTTTTTTAATTCCTCCCGACATGACGACTACTTTATTTCTGATACTAACAACTCTCGTTTATATAATTAATATAACCATCCAACGATAGTCAAATTTTCGTTGTTTTTTTTTTATAGTATAGTAGCGAATATAATTGGCCACCACCACCGATCCACTCGGTATGTCATTATGGCCGAATTCCGATATTACGTTGCGAGAACCGAGTAGTGCATTCGCTCCGTAATAGACTATCCGAACGCTGAATTGTTTTTCGTATTGATTTTTCTAACGCACTGCCTGTAGGATATCAATGACGTCATAAATCCTCGAAATGTTATTATATATTGTTAATACTTCTACAATGACAAAACTACAAATGAACGGACGTACGAATGAACGAATGAATGAGATAGTGTACGATTTAGACGTACCCTTTTAAAACAGTCGCCTGCAGCTCGTCGAGTAGCACCCGATAGCTCTGCGGCATGCGCCTCACGAAGCCGTTGTGGGACGTGGAGTCGAAACCCAGAATTAAGACGTTAAGGGTCCCTTCCCTGCCCCGTGAGGGTGTTACCGGATTGACGGTAGAGCGGAAGCCTATACCATGGCCTTTCCATTTCGACGGCAGAATGCTGTGGTAGAAGGGAAAGCGCAAGAAGTAATTAATAATTAGCAGTAATACTATCTTAGTGAAAGCTAATTACAATAGAAATATCTTTTTTTAAATATGCTATTGGAAGCACTTTCAATTCGTCATTTTAAAATTTTATACAAGTTAGTGTTATCAGTCTGATTTGTCAGATCATGAGGAATCTACCACCGGCTAGGTATGTGGTTTTCTGAGAAGAGCTAATAAGACGGTCAGTAATTGTTCTTTTAAAACATCGTTACAATGTTCAATGATTAAATATAACAACTATCCCGAGTACGAATCAATTAATTCTAAGCATTTTGATCCACCAGAAACTCCTGAAAAGTAATGAGTTTTGAGCATTAGCATATTTCAAAACGGCCAAGTGGTAGATCTAAGATATTATGTTGTTTAATGGTGGTACAGCCACGCAGCAGTTAGCTTCCTTTTCAGTTCAGCTTCCGCTGCAATTGAATGGACCAGCTCGATCCGGAAAAGTAATACAACCTCACAGAAAATCGGCGCAAAGTGGAAGTGTGCGTGCTTTCGCGTATCTTCCGTTGCGTGAGGTGCTCGGTAGTCCACTCCTCTCTCTTCTCCTCTCAAAACTTCCCACCTTAAAGGCCGGCAATACATTTGCAAGTCAAGATCATACCTAGCAATCACCATTCTTACTCTTAAAGTAGACCCTGATATTCACAAGCCAGGTGACTATACACTTTTCTCACCTGTTGGCATGGTTGCCGGTGCATTTTATCTTAACATGGTCGCTCTCTCTCAGCCGGTAGACCGCAGAGCCCTTGACCACCTTGTCCGGGCCAATCTCGTATTTGTCGTCGTTGAAATAAATGATGTCGTTGTAAATGCATTCGATGTCGGACGTGGTCTCCAGCACCTCGGGGACGACCCTGCATTCGGCGTGCTGCAAAGTCGCTTGCAGTTGAGAGGTGAGTTTCAGAGATATTTCGAAACCCAGTACCCAGGCAGTAATGCATATTGCAAGTGAAAGGTAACTGAGATTTTGCATTGGTGCTAAATAATTGAATCATAGATTATGAACTGCTAAATTATATATTTAATTAATTTACCAGTTATTTATAAGCGCTACCGTGATGGAGTTTGAAGGATAGTGTTGCCAGCGGCATAACTGGCCATAGAGATATAATATCAACCTGAGAGAGAGATGTAAATTTCTCTCTCTCTCTCAGGTGTCACTGTTTATATGAGGTGTCGCTTACCATCAGGCGAACGACTTATTTATCTCCTCACTTCATTTCCTATATTAATAAAAGTTAAAGACTAATGACCAAATCGCCTAACATTTTGTCCGTTCAGTTAAATTAGCCGGGGTATTAGATAACTTAATCTCCTCCTCTCCCACTTCCTCGAATTGAGTCCATTGGCCACTTGGTAGAAGGCAGAGTAGCAAGCCACACGATGCTGGTATGGTATGGATTAGCTGAAGAGAGGACTTACACTCCGAGGGCGGGAAGCGTTAGCTTGCCTATATGCACACTAGGCGGGGAATCGTAGTGATTTAATCTAGTAAGGTCTTTTAGGTTTGGTCTTTTAGGTTATGTATATAAAGAGATTAGAACTCCTGCAACAATCTCTGGTATTATGTTTTCATGAGTTTATCGAGATAGAGATATATCATTTTAAATTTCTGAGTGAAGGAGCACAGCGCAGATTTAAGCAGGTTCTGTTTCAGGGTGTGTTGTGTGTTGTTATAGGTAAGCGTCCCGTTTATCTCATAGAAAAGATACATACGTAACATTTGACCCAGTCCCTCCCCTGGCAGACAACCTTGGGAAGATCCTTGTCGAATTGAGTGACCTCCTTGGCAAAAGGGTCCAGATCCGGGATCTCGCAGCCCGACCCTTTATCCTCCTTTAACGCCTCAGCCAACTTCTTCTCAATGTATCTGAGGAATGACCATCACACCTCCACTATTACCCATTTCCACATTGTTAGACGCAACGATCTAGCAAATTGGGTTATTTATTCATCAAAATAAGCTACAACTGAAAAGCCATGCACTATTGAAAAGAAAAACATAAAGCCATAATGAAAGCGTCTAAACTCTACTTACTCGACCACTGACTCTCTGTAAAAAAAACAAACAGGCAATAAATAATCGAGTCAATTCAACATGCTCTTAAAGCCGAATTCGGAGACATCCATTAGCATCTAATTAGTATTTAATAAAAAAAATAATTTCGAGTGTATTTTTTCGTTATCCTGTACCCACAATGGGGATTAACATGCCTCTGATGCAGGGTTTTTCACAAACGTACCACAACGGGCACAAAGTACATCCAGACTTGAAACCAATACTTTCGGATCACATAATCTTATGTCCTGTTTGAGGATCCAACCACAAGTGAAAAATGCTAAGTGACGTCTCCGAGGTCGACAAGAAAACTATTAAAAACTTTTAGATAAAACGAAATAATTAAAATACAAAATTCTGTCAGAGACAAAGTTGCACACAGCCTTGTATTTAAAATAAAGTCTTTAAAAACTGGCAGTTTACAAAGTCAAAGTTATATAAACAAAAAAAATCATGCAAGTCGTGAATGATGATATGTTTGTGAACTTTATTAATTAACGGTACTATTGTCCTTTTTTTTTTGAAGAGGCAAAGGACACCGTATTATATGGCAAGGACACAATATTATATGGACACGTATTATAAGGGACAAAACATAAGGTTTTCGTTTAGTTTTTTCCTCTCTTTTACGTTTCAAGTGTTGCTATGCTATTGTGTTTTGACTGCCCTTGTGGCCTAGTGGTATAAGACCCCACCACCTCCGATTTGTAAGGCCCTGCCTTGGTCGAATCCCGCGGAGGACAATGACATAGTGTTGTTTTGCTCTCTTAGTTGGGTTAGGGCATAACGAGCTGATCACTGGATTGCCTGAAAAGTAACATGCATCATGCGTGGGATGGGCATGTAAAAGTCGATCCCGGTTTTGAGGAGTCGTTACTGAGAGGTCAGTTAAATGTCATCGCCTCTGCGCCTGATATCTTACTGGTCATGTCGGGTATCCCCCCGATATCGGTCGGGAGGACATTATTAGTATTTTGAACATTCTTCTTAAAAGGTAGACTGATATTAGGATGATTTTAGATTTATAAGAAAAGAATATCTACTTCTGGGGAACATCTGGAGTGCCTATTGTAATTTACAGCATCAAAGTACGGCAATTGGTTTAGCAAACACGCCACAGACGGCTGATGTCATCAACGATAAACTAGTCCAGTCTACTAGTCAGCAAAATTGGCACTTTGACACCGCGAAAAACTTAAATGCGTCAGAATGAATTTGGCACAGTAGATACTGGCCATGACACATCTGTTCCGAACTTTAAAAAAATCCACTTTATAGTGAAAGGCTCTTCCTGAGTCCACCTGGGTTGGTCCACACAACCATACTGCCGCCAAGTAATGATATGAAAACAGTAGTAAGTTCCAGTTTGAAAGGCGATGCCACTAGCGTAATTAATTACTGGGCATACGAAATACATATATCCGGTCTCGTATGCCCATATTATTACATCTCTAAGAGCTGGAACCAGCATTGAAATTTTCTTGTCCACTAACACTACGAAGGAAGGTTTTTGAACTGGAGTTTTATATGCAGTTGGATGCATATAGTCTATGCGACTGTAAACTTTCAACGCAATACTAAACTCGTTGAAAGTTCGCGTTTCCACGACTTATACTTTATATACCGTAGTGTCGTTAAGAGAAAATTTTAAAACTATTAACATATTGACTGTCCGTCCTCAGTACGTGTATGAAAACGTTGTGTATATCGACAAAAATATTAATGATTTTCCCAGAAAGTGTGATGTGCATAGCATAAATACTAGAAACAAAGACAAGTTTGTTTTACCTAAGACTCGTTTGGGCAATGTATACGTTTTTACAACAGGATTCCAGAAAAAATCCAAAAAGCTTCTATAGCTAAATCAAAAAAAATATTGTAAAAGGACGTTTGTGTGCTAAAGGTTATTTATAGAGTACGAACAGGTAGTAGAATCAATAGACGTCAAAGTGATTGTAACTCAATACAATTTTGAAAATGTTGGTTTACTACGTTTTTGCTTTCCTAATAACTAATCGGTTGCCGAGGACTGCGTGAACTGCCCCGGAATACGAATGTAGTATGCTTTCGTGAGAAGAAGATGAAGAAGTAAATACGAATGTAGAAAGTTTGCGAATCTCTGATCGAGAGGATAGGTTCCCAACCTAGAGAGAGAAAGTTTTATACCTCTTTTAGAGTCTATTGCTGTCACGGACGAGGGTGCAATTGGACTGAGTCGTGGTTATATCAAAGAGATGTTATTCATTAAAAAATGTATTAAATCAGTCGAGCGAATACGTTTATACTATTAATGTCAAACACGAGACACGCAGTCAAAAAACTAAATTATTAAATGCATTAAGAGGTCTTCGAAGGAAGGTCCTTTGGTCGATTTTACACTTGGCGCTCGCAGGCAAATAAAACGCGCTATTTTCTGCAGTTGAATATCACTAGATATGTACCTTGAAGCGATCTGCTGAGACCTTATAGAGTGCGGGTAATTTGTATCATCAAAAGTGCATAAATCAAACGAACCGATGGTAAAATACCATCGGTTTGTTTAAAATTTGGATCAATATCTTATAATGATAACACGCAACGCTGGGGTTTTTTCACAGTGGATTGCCAACAAGATAAGAGTTATCTACTAAAGCATTAAAATCTATTCTGCAAACTGATTTGTTGTCACACATCGTCCGTGTCTTTACTGCTTATCTATTATTTATAAATGTACGCCGATTTTCTGTGAGGTCGTGGTACTAATCCGCTTTGAGCCGGCCCATTCAGCAGCGGGTACAGCTGCGTGGCTCTACCACCGTAAACCTCTACCTATATC
>DWHO01004295.1:0-11197 GCA_018247575.1 Eurytides lysithous rurik
TTATACTGTTCAGGAGTTTCTGGTAGATCAAAATGCGTGGAACTTAATTGATTGACTCATATATGGGATAGCTATTAGATTGTATTATGGCTTAACTGAAGAGCAACTGTTAAGTTTCTCGCCGGCTCTTCTCAATAGAACTGCATTCCGAGCCGGTAGTAGCTTTCTCACGAACAAAGTGTAAAAATGACGATTCAAAAGTGCTTGTAAAGGCCTATTTGATATTCAGAGTTTGGTTCTGAACGCTCGTCGGCTAAAAGAAACATTGTATTTTATACATAGGTATTGTTTTGATGATTTGCAATGATCTTTGATGACCTTTGATAACGGATCAGCAATCTAACGAAGATTGCTTTGCCAACTAGTACTTTAATTTGAATTCGATTCGATGAAACATACACAGCGTAGAAGAATTTTATATACAAATATTTCATGTCTTGTTCTCTACAATTAAATATTGGTACCTTAAACTCGAATCCCTATCCTCAGTGGTATTTATACCTTTACTTGATAAGTAAGATATCTAGAGAGCTGGCGATGTACTTATTTAGTTTATTTTTTATTTTTATGGTCTTTTACATACAAAATATATACAACTTGACATTATATATCTTAAATTTGGTACAATTTTTGAAGCAGCCCGTGAATTAATATCTGTATATTAATTTTCTTGCTAAGGCTGTCTGTAAGAAATTGCTTTTAACGATAAAGCCTCCATTTTACTACGGATTTCTATGGTCATCATTTAAATATTTTTGATATAGGTTTGTAATAAAGCATCTATTTATCTATCTATCCAACCTATATTAAATATTTCATTCAAGAAGCTTTTTATTTTCCCACAACCTTGTTACTTAAAAAAAGCATAAATTCTTTTTTCCGTTCTAAAAAGGGTTTAATTACATTTTAAATATGTCATACCGGTCTTCATTAAAAGGCCACTTTGATATCACTAGTAAGATAACTTCATGCAGTTGCCCGTCTTGATGTAGAAAGTTGATTGTAAGGCATAAATACGCGTCCGCGACTGGCGTAGGTACGCAATTTCTAATGGTGCCGGCGCACCTTCGCAGAATTTCTCTTCAATCCTTTTTTGCCCCCGGTCGTGTCGCTCCGTGCTTATTAGACACAAGATGTGAATGTGGTAAAAGTCTACTTGACGGAGTTGATGGACGTCGCAGATTTGAAGAAAGCCCGCTTAAAAGTTTCTAGAAAGATTCTAGATTTTTTTTACCCTTATTTTTATCTATCCGGGCTTATAAGATGCTTCTGCCGATAATTCGAAAAGTTTTGGAATATACATACATAGTCATATTTTATTCATATAATACATTCAAAAGTACTGTTTAAAAAAGTTAATTGTACAGAATGTCACAAGTTTTTTTTTATATAGACAAAAAATTGATTTGCAATAGTAGTAGTAAATAAATATCAGTAATCTATGTTATTTCATTAATTGACTAGCAAACTGAAGTAAGAAGATTGACTCCATTGGTGCAATTGATTTTGTCTAATGTGTTGCCGGTAGTGGGTTCGATTGCCACCAGCAAATATTTGTATAAAACTAACGTAACGTTAAAACATTCCTATAACACAAGATAACTCAATTTTTCAGTACGGATAACATTTTATTCAAGGGACGTATTCAGAATACACGAGAATTCATGAGTTTCATTATTACACACATTAATTATCCCGTGGACTTCTTAAAATTTCAAAACAGTTGATGCTGCCAATGAATTTTCTTTCTGAACTTGGTATCTATCTATGACCGTAGGTCCATCAAATGAAATAACTGTTGCAAAAATACAGTAGTTATGAAAGTATCATCCATATAAACTCTACCTTTACAACAACTTAAACAAATTGTCATCGAAAAGTAGACAGATAATATATACTTAATAATAATTTAGGTATAATGCTCAAGGAATTAATCAAACATAACGATATTATTAAAGAACGCCCAATACGTGAAAGTTACTGTTAAAAGCGAGAGCACAATTTCAACCTTCCATTGACAATTTTAATCTTCTATGATCTTTACTTAAATATTTGGTAAAAGTTTTGTTTTTCAACATAAGTTTTAAGGTTAATTATAACTATTTAACGAGGATACGCAGTCAGTATTCTTGGTACCTACAATGCCTCGTGTTACTACACGAGCCACATTTAGCCTACTGGCTAAATAGATTTTTCACTGTATTTAATAATATAGTTAGATAAGTTCTTAAAAACCAAAACCCTTTATCTATAACTAAATTAAAACACTAACATTGTCAAAAAATTATAGTATTTGCGTTATAAATACAAGAAATTACAATGAACACTTATATCAAAAAGGATAATTTATAGCCAGTTTTTTTATAAATTAAATGGCCAGCATCAAAGTTTGTCGTTCGGACACAACTTTCCAACAAATGTCTGCCATGCAGGGACTATAATCGTTGCTATAAAGATTTTATTCCCTACCTCAGAATTGCGTGAGTGCGACTTAACAACAAACGAGGCGGATAGCCTCCAACACAGATTCCATCATAAAACTCCTCCGCGGTCAATTAGTATTAATACGTAATGCCGCCATTAAAGGAAATAATGCTAAATGCCCGCTGTCGGCACCGTGATGCCAATTTATGAGACAATACTCGACGTAAGTGATTTGCAAAAACGCATACTTAAATTTTCAAAAATGACGCATTTGTCGATTCATGTCTTTTTATCTGATTTTGTTAATATGTCGTATTTATAGACCTTTTTTTTACTGTAAGAGTTTTTGATATTTATAATATAATCAAATATAGTTTGCACTATATATAACAAAATTTAATATATTTGTAAGCTTAATATATTTTAACCATTGCGTGAATTTTATTACTTTACTATAAGGCTTATACGCTAAAGTTAAAATATTCTAATACTATAGACATATTAAATATTTACAGTTTACATAAAATTTCATTAAATTATGGTATCTTTTTATTATTATAATATTAAATGAAGTATTCGGTGCGCGAATAATATAAATAATTTTTCATCAAATGACAAAAAACTGCGAACGATCAATCTGGTTCAACCAATCGATCGATCAAAATTTTGCTCTTGCATCAATAACATTAATATAAATATGACGGTTTTTTTATATTAACGTTCAGGAGACAAAAAAAATGCTACAAGGTTGTCGTTGTCGCTCTATGCGCAATGAATATGTAAGATGACAAATTCGCCTGACCACATTGCAGTAACCAAAGACACTGCAATTATAATATGGCAAGGCAAATATAGATAATATATAATTTAAAAAATGTATGAGCTTGCGTTTCTTGGTGCACTTCTTAAAAACTAATCAAGCAACATTCTTGATATGATTAAATAATAATATCTCAAACTAACTCTACAAATCCAATTTACAGTTTTTAGTCTGGTTTGCACAGTCAGTCTGGGATAGAACCGTGCCATTGTCAACTATTTAAGCCTTTTTCGCAATGCAGTAATATGCGAGTTTGTATTCCGATTTGAAGATTAATATTCCATTACCATTATTATTATTTTTTATGGAGAAGGAGGCAAACAAGCAAGCGGGTCACCTGATGGCAAGCGATCACCACTGCCCATGGGCATTCGCAAGATCAAAGAAATTGCGAATGCATTGCCAGCCTTCAAGGTGTGAATAGGGAGGGGTGGGAAGGGGAAGGGAGAGTGGGCCACCAACCACCTCACTCACCAAACGAAACGTGGAAGCACAGACTTCCACTTTGCGTCGATTTTCTGTGAGGTCGTGGTACTTATCCGGTTCGAGTCGGCCCAATCAGCAGCAGCGAGAGCTGCAGCATGGCTGTACCGCAAAAATTGCCTATTATACTGCCAAAAGATGCCAGACTACCGCAAAGCCGTAATGTGTAACCACTACTGTGATCCGGTTTGAAGGACAACATTTCCAATGTAATTCGTGATCGTAAAGATGACATCCTAAATCTTTGACGAGCGCAGGGCAGACCCAGGTTTTGCGTAGTAATGTGTTGTTATGGGCAGGCGTGATGCGACTTCCTTAAAAAATTATATTATTGTTAAAATTAAACTAATTAACGGATTTTATCGCACTTTCATTTTAAACTCCCGTTTTAAACAGAGTTTGTTTACAGAGTTCGTGGTCACGAGACAGTAATATAAGAGAATTACTTTTGGAATAACTAAACAAATTGTATCTGCCCTTATAAGATGAACAAAATTAATAAATCTTAATAAAATATACAATAGTGATTTTTTTAATACAGTTATTGTTTTCTCACTTTTCGGTGTCAATATTTAATTCTATAATAATATATAATAATTGAACATCTTACAATGCGTAAAATATATAATCCCGGTTGTAAATGTACAACCCCCCCCGATATTATCGTACATATTGTCAAAGTAATATCACATGCAACTTAAATGTATTGCACGTCACGAAGACGTAAAGTACCAGGGAAACATAACGCTGTAGGTACAGAATCATGAACTCGTGAACAAATATGTATATATGTAAAATGTGCTATCGTCCGTGTGCACGCAGTGCTGTGGGCGGCCTCCGGACGCACGCCATTCTATTCCCCGAAGAGGAAATCGTTACGGCCGGCAAATTGGGCCCTAACCACTAGTTTCAGCGGCAGCCCACTCCCGGCACGCAGATGCTCTGTTATATACTCAAACCAGACCGTCGAATGAAATTGTACCCTAATAAAAGCATTGAGAACGTAAAATTACCTATTCGGACCTGAACGAAATATTTAAGGTAGTTTCGAGAAAAATTATAGGATTTTTTTCTGATATATGACGTAAGAAATTTAAAAAAAATCGTTTGGATGCAAAATATCATTCGTCGGAAGTTATCTAACCTTTTTCTGCCATTAATATGATCTACACCCCTCCAACGCAAGGGACAATATTAATTATGATGCTTTAAATATAAGAATTCAACATTATCTGGTTTTAATTAAGGTTTTATGTGTTTTATTTCCGTCTTACAAATGAAGGGAAACCAAATGAGAAGATTTTCAAAAACCTTGTCTTATATATTATTTATAAAAGCATAGTCTTATAAATTCAGTTAAAGTTTTTTTCAGAAAAACGTGAATTGTTAAAAACTTTAATCGATTAACATCGAGATTCTAACATTCACATATACGCAATATTCTAGAAAAATCTCACACGGGCACACCGCGTCGCGGCGATAAAGACTCGGTAACATTGAATTAGGTAAATGGTTATTCGCGATCTCCGAGCTTTGACTGCAGCGTCGTTTACCCAAAATAGCGCCATAAACAAATTCATAAGGAGTATAACGTCACGTTTTTATGCGTTTTTAAAGCGAACCCTCTCTAGGGATAACCGACGTATGCGAATAGCACCGTGAACCCGACGCCCCAAAACAAGAGGAAAATACGTTGGCAATGATTCTAAATCTTATTTTACGCCGTTTGTTTTACATGTACTATTTTTTAATTTGACAGCAAAGAAATACAATTAAAAATAATTCTTTCTAATTTGCGTATAAATGTGAAAAAATTACAAATCCTTTTTAATGCGTTGATAAATCAAATTTTTAATCCGTCTTTAGACTGGATAGGTAGGACTTGTTCTACTAGTTATAATACTAACTAGTTACATTAAGAAAATCACTATTTAATGAAATACGTAAAAAGTCACAGAAATAGGCAAATAATATTTAAAAACAAGTAAATCAAATAATTATTCAATACAGAGTATGTGTTTGGCCCGCAAAAATTAGGTCTAAACAATACAAAAAGGTCCGTCTCTAAGAACACAATGCGAAGTTCATGTTATCAACTTAATACTGTCGACAGGCGCGTATCAACGACAAAGCGTACGAGTGTGTCAGCGGCTGACAGCATTAATTCATCGAAAGGAAATTACGTTTCATTGTACGCCGACGTATGGCGACGCACGGGTAAATTTTTAATTCAGAGCACACAGCGGCCCACGCATTAAAATAGGTTTTACCGCCGGCCGGTTCGGACTGAAAAAAAAAAGAAAAAATAAAACAAAAAGGCGCGATCCCGCCATACCTCGGGGCGCGCCGCAAATGCCAGTGGAAAAAATCGTATTTCGCACGCGGTTTGAATTTTAATTGACATTCAACTGGAGAGGAAAGGATAGGCTATCCTCCAGTAAAAGCTTTCCCAAATACGATATGAAAAAACTATACAAAAATTTGTAGTTTTTCGAATTTCAAATGTCAAGTTTTAAAGAAACACAAAAAAGTGAAAACAAATTTTTTGATTTTGAAGGTATCAAGTAGTTTGATCTATATAAATAATTTTAATCAGTGTGGTTTTGTTTTTCCTTTTTTATTTGTCATATAATAAATAGCAAAAAGACTTTGCTTTGTTCAGGCATTTTTTTTTATTTGTTTCAGACTACTTTTACTTTGCAAAACTGACGTTGTGAGAAATATATCGTTCATATTATTATTATTATGAACAGAAACTTATTTTAGTCCCTATTGAAAAGAAACTTTGTTACAAAGACCTCTCTGAAACGCTATTTCAATTGTTGAAAATTTTCGCATGAAATCATCTTCCTTTTTTCGTTCTGAGCATTTCTCGTTATCTTTTTTTTTATTTGCACACTCGCTCATTCCCTCGTTCCGTGTTATATTCAGTTGAGTCCATGACGATTTTAATAACTTTATTGTTGAGCCCGTATTACGTGAGAAGCACTCCATGATGGCCGCTAAATTACAATAAACAATTGCGGGCGCTCATTATTCGCGGTCTCATCGCCGCCCCAGCTACGAATTATTCGACACAAAACCGCGGTAATGTCGAATGTCCGTCGAATAATTGCGAAATAACCACGAGACAGGCCCCAGTTATACTTAATTTTGGCGTCGCAAGTAATTTGTCACAAACTTCGGCACGACTTACATGTTTATTATGAATTGTAAGAACTATCTCGTTTCTATTCAACAACATTGACTGAAATTTTCGTTCGCAGGTATCATGGTTCATACACCAAAACCTTCTATGGTGATAGCATCGTGTACAAAACGTCACACACACGCGCTTTAGACAATACCAACAATGCCGCATGCAGCTAAACGGAAAACGACTCGCGAATGAAATGTTCGAGCCGCGCTGACAACGGAAACAGCAGAGATGCAAGAGATATGCAACGCGGCTCTACCCTTGGACACAAATCCGTTGGTACGCAAGATAAAATGCGAGGAGTTCCCCATCAGGGGCAAACAGCCGAGGGCTGGAATGGGGGTGCGCGATGAGATGGAGGAGGAGTTTGCGGCGAAGACTAGGAACACGCCACCGATGGGGGCGGCCGGCGGCGGCGAGCATGGGGGTAATGGGTTTTGGCTGGCGGCGGTCACGGCGGCTGGCGCACCACACCCGATGCTGGACGCTTGCACCGAGACTGGCTTTATTAACAGCCAGCCATCGATGGCGGAGTTCATGACAGCCTTGCCGCAGCTTGGCGGCGAGCTTAGCCCTCAGCATACGCCGCCTGGATACGGCCCCGACCTGCCCTCTCCGGGCGGCGGACTCAACGTACCAGAGTACCCCTGGATGAAGGAGAAGAAAACAACGAGGAAGAGCAGTCAACAAGGTCAGTTACTATATTCATTCAGTATAAACAGAAAGTCCTGCTTTTATTTTTCTACCTACTTATATTTATTAGAGGCCCGCCAAAAATAATAGATACAGGTATATATGAATTCGTATTAAATATATCGTATAAAAATATCATCGGCTATATTTTTCAATGCCACATAAATTTCCACCATCGTTTACTACTCCAGTAGAAAAGTAATCAAGCACAAAGCCTTGATAAAAAAAAACATGGGATTTGACGTATCTTAACAAAATTTCATTTATCAATATTTCTTAAACATTGAACGCTCAAAATGTTCACCGCCGACTTGTTGAACTGCACAATTCCAACGGTCACTTAACGGTGACGCGCGACAACACCGTGGCTTCGTTTCGTAAGTGCGCCTAACTGCCTCTGGAATTATTAGCTCGCGCCTTTCAACGGCGGCAAATGGCCATTCAGCCATTGTGTTTCCTACACGGTCCCAGGGTCGCTTTAATGAACGTCAAATTGCTACGAAATATATTGAATTGAGCGGCGACGTCTCGTTTTCTGGCGATGGGAGTGGTGTCACCAATGCGTGGCAGCGTGGCAGCATGCCACCGACCTGCCACTGTTGCCAGTGCGCCGTGTAACGGAACGGACTCGTCATGCGCCGTGAGCACAAATTATAAGTAAGAACGTTTTGGAACACGAATCTTATCTCTCACATGTCCGGGTAGCGAACTGGGAAACTTTTTTCTCACAAAAAGTTTAGTGAATAAAACGGTGCCGTTTTATTTGCGCAATCGGACGTCGTATCAGAGACGGAGTGACCCCAAATTTGTCATCGGCACAAAGAGCAATGGAGAACAAAGCGGCCGCGCAATGATCCATCATCATCCGTCGACTCGTGTGAGAACGTGACCTCACCTGGTGCTCTAATGCATCATGCTCTGGATTCATCCCTTCGTTTCCCATATAAAAATTGGGAATTGCTGTCAATCTTTGCCCGCGTTTGAATAAAAAAATTGTAACAGAAAATTTTAAATTAATAACTTAGGAAGCTTTTTAAATTACATTTCATTTTTTTTCCCTTGACTGCGCTCATTTGTTCCATTTTAAGTTCTTACTTTTTTCTCTTTTATATATTCTCCAAAATAAAAAGTCACCGGTGTCAATTTGATCTGTTGTTTTATTTCAGTTAAGACTAAAACAAGCCAACAAATCCCTGAAAATATATAATTCTATAGACATATAAATTATTTAAAGTCCATATATAACATCTATAAAATTGCCTTCGTATATGAAAATGTAGCCATTTTTAATATATGTATATATATGTTATTTCTATTAATCAAATTATACTCATTCCATGACTTTCTTCAAGAAGCCGGTAGATTTGCGGTAACACTCTTCTAAGGCATTTTTACTGTCTAGGTATCGAATTTTTCTTCCTGCCAGGAAGTTATCGCAAAATATAGTTAGTACGGATGACAGAACTTCCAACCCTATCTCTCTCAGCTGGAAAACCGTCGGTTGTGCAATGTGAGGCCTAACGTTGTCATTCAAGAGTAATGGAACCAGAAATTAATCAAAGTGGTTGAAGACGTTCGAGCCTCTCCATCATTGTGTTTGAGTTTCACATAGTACAGATCCGCAGTAATACTCTGCCATAGTAAGAAGCCGAAGTAATAAATTACACGGGCACTGTATCACCAAAAAGTGACAACCACTTCGCTAATGTTAAATTTTCATTTGCCATTGTCGAGTGCTGAACTAGTTTTAACCCACATGCTGAGCGCTTATTTGTCTAAAATAATTCATTTTAACCGCAATTTAGAGTCGGATATAAAACCTCTTTGTTCCTTTCTCATTTAAACAATGCAATGTGGTATGTGGTTCATGTGGTATCCAATACTTTGCTTATTTATCGCAAATTCACCAATATTATTTTGATAGTAACTTTGAAAGCGACTGCTAACTCATCCGTAGATTGAGTACGTTCAGCAACCACTATCGCCTTTTGTTCGTCGCCGTCTACTATAGTTTTCGGGCGACTTCAGGGACCATTATTCAAATCTAAATTTCTAAACCAGAAATGTCAAAATAAAATTGGCTGAACATTCGTTTGGAGTGTTTATACGCCGTTAATGTTGCGACTTGCACCGCGTTGCTACTATGATAGAACTCGTAATCAAAATAGGGTGAAAACAAAATAAATTCGACTGAATTGAGAAATAGAAACCTATTTTTTTTTTAAATAATAATCATTAAAGTTTAGAATTTATTTATTATTTGTTTCTTTGCTAATTAGTAAAAAAATAATAAATTACACTTGAGTATATAATTAAAGACCAGTTGTTTGAAATCAATCATACCGTAGTTAACGTTAAAAGCAGTAAAGTTAACTTTTAGAAACATTACTAGCTGACTAGATGTTTTTCTGCCATTATCAGCAGAAGCATGATAACATTTTATCTCACATTTTGTTAAAATAAAAAATAGAAACGAAAAATACTTCACTAAGGCCGATCTAAATAAAATGAACTTCAATTTTTCATTAAAGATGCTGAAAATATGAATTTGATTCCATTTTATTTAACAATTCCTCGAGTTTTTAGATAATGTACATTGTAGCGTCTAACCACTTTGACCTCTGCAATTTCGTATAATGTACATATATAAAAGATATAGATAGATTAGATTCTGTTACAAACAAAAAAATCGCGAGCTTAATCAAACATTTCTACATTTGAATTCGCCTTTACAAGAAACGAAATGTCACCTCAATATAAATTTACAACCTAAATATATTCAAAGAATCACAAATATTAATACCTCATACATTACAGTCAAATCTTGAGATTCGCTTGTTACCATAGCCTTTAAAGCGTGCCATAGATATATTCTTATTTAATAACAATTACCGCGCGTTGTACAGAAGCGGGCCCCCTGCCGAGCGCTATGGGGGTCCGGGCCCACTGAACGCTCGAAACACGGCGTTAACATGACCCACTGTCCACTACGCGTTTTATCTCTTACAAATTGAGACTAAGATGTTTACAGCGCCAAAATATTGTCAATAATAATTAGTAATTAGAAAAATCTTGACTGTTTTTTAAATATTTATGTCTTATGTTTCTTAAGATTTATGTTCTAAAATTATTATTGCATGATAAGCGGGCTGGTTCTTTTCTTGTCCAAGAGTTTAATATAACCAACGGGGAAATGCAATCAGCGCTCTTGGTACCATACCTCGTGAAGTAGGTTTAATAGATATTTAGGTTAGGACTACTAGAGTCAGTGTAATGACAATATTGTATAATGTGTTGTTGTAAATAAATATCTTTCAAATCTTATCATAATCATTCAGAGCAAAACATAATTCTGATGCTAATGGTATCGACTGATTGAAATGTAACTGTCGTTTCATTATGTTTCGATTTCGAAAATTATACTTGCAAAAGTAACGACATCAAGATCAAACCTATCCAGCATTTTAAAAATACGACAGAAATTATCACTTAACTTCACAGAAAATCGGCGTAAAGTGGAAGTGGTTTTGCTTCTACGTTTCGTCCGGTGAGTGAGGTGGCCGGTGGCCCAACCCCCTCCC
>DWHO01004296.1:0-11196 GCA_018247575.1 Eurytides lysithous rurik
AGCCTATATATGTCCCACTACTGGGCACAGGCCTCCTCTATACAGAGGGTATAAGGGCACTGACCGCCACGCAGCGCCACTGCGGACTTCACATATTTAAGATTTTTTTTCTTAAATATACAGGATTCATCACGATGTTTTCCTTCACCGTTGAGCACGTGGTAAATCAGCATTTAAAGCTGTTAATCATAAATTAACAAATTCATTGGTGCCGGCATCGTAATTTAAACTCAGTTTAATTGAATTAAAAGCGAGCGCCCGGACACTGAGCTTTCCTCCGGGACTCATACAGTAACATATTAATTTTGCGCGGGTGTAGGGGAACAGTTGGCTAGCAGATACCGGTATGTAGATATTTAATCCCTTACAGATCGCCGTTGCGTTTCGTACGTGTTGTCTAATTCTCTAATTTGTACGATGTGTAAGGTAATGGACATAATAACAAGCTATATTTGTTATAATTTGATTACGTTTGATGCAGTTTGTTTACATCTTAGATCAGAGAGTAATATCAGGTCAGTTTTATTTTATATTATAAGGTCCCTAAAATATTTGAATTTGATTATGAAAGTGATGGGGAAGTATTGACAAGTCAACTAGACAACGAATATAGTCAAATAAAACTGAAAACAAGGTGACAATTTTTCCACCCCATTTCTAAAAAAAATCGTTTGTAAGTGGTTAAAATACTACGTGGCCCAGGACAATGCGCTTTATAATCTAAAAAAAACTTTAAAAAGGCATAAAGCATAAAATTATAAAACTGCCATCAGCATATACGACCCGCTTGGCACTGTTGCTATTGGCTTTGGCGTCGCAGGTCATGGGTACGATTCCCACCCGGAACAAGTATTTGTATGAAATACAGATAATTGATCCAAATTTCGGCGTTTGTTTGCGTGAACTTTATGTAGGTCAAACGCCCATGATGCATCTATCATATATTGTGAGATAGAAGCAGGGACAGTGTCGAAAACATAAACAGAGCAAAAAACAATATAGGCCAATCTAATTAATGTATTTGCTAACTAATTGTTAGTAATACTATATTAAATATTTTTCCTCGTAAGCGAAACACTTTATCGATCTTATCCTGTTTATTTTAGCGCGCATACAATAACTATCTTTTAATTTTTATTTACGTATATGTGCAGGTGACCATATAATAAGAATATTTTTGTTAGGTTTGTCTGATAATTAGAACAATAAACGAAGCGAGCAGTTAAACAACGAATGAAGCGAGCGCCCAGACACTGAACTCTCACCATCTCTAAGTTAGGCCTATTTTTAATCGACTTCAAAAAATGAGGAGGTTCTCAATCACTTCATATTTCAACCTCATAACTTTTTACTAGTGTATCGATTTTGTTGATTCTTATTATATTTGAAAGTAAAGTTATATATTATCACGGTAATTGTCGTGTGACCTCTTATAAATTTTAGCGAGATTTGACGAGTAGTTTTTGAGTTCTCTCCAATTTTTGTATTTTTGTTGTAAACGGTATATCGCAAGGCTTCCTCGGAAGGTTAAGGTTTCCTCAGAAATTTCATTCTGATCGCACTTTGTACTGTGAATGTGCTTAAAACGAAGTAAGATTTATATGAAGTTGGTTAATACATTTTCTAAAAAAAAAAAAAATATTCGAGATCTCAGTCTGATTAAAATAAATAGAGCCTACGGTAATCAGACGATTGATATTAATACATATATATTTTCAACCCATACTTATATACACAGATACAAATACAGAACAAATACTTCTTCTCATCGCACAAGTGCCACTTCCTGGGAATCGAAACTACGATCTAGCTTTTCAGCTAGGAGCACTAACCAATGGGCTGGTTGATGATATAATTTGATAGCGTGTGACGCCGTAAGCGTATTTTCAATGCATAAAACCAGATATTTGACTAGGGTATACGCAATTTCTTAGCAATAATTATACAGCCGAATAAACGAGCTCCGTTAAATTAGCCGGCAAATAATCGAGTCTAGATGCCTGTCTTAAATACCCGCTGCAAATTGCGGGCTTGCATAGCGTTAACTCAAACAGCGGCCGACGTATTTGGAGCGCCCGATTGCGAAACGGAATTGTTGCTATGTTAAATAGCAATTTCGGAACTGCATAATGCGCTGTGCCAAGACGAAATTTACTAACACTTTGTTAATTGCGAATTTGTAATTGAACTAAGATAAAGGGCAACCTGCGCCGTAGTTAAACATTCATGTAAAATATACAGATATACATTTTACTTCTTACTCTATACGAATTGATAAATGTAGAGAATTTATATGGTGTTAGACAGTGGCGGTACTACCATACAAGCCCAAAAGCCCGGCTTGCCCTACTAAGGAGTAAATTTATAAATCTTAATTAGCACATAATTCCGAATAATTTATTTTTAAATTTAAGCGTTGTGTTAATGTGTTAATTAAAATTTATAAATTTTACTCCTTAGTAGCGCAAGCTGGACTTTTGGGCTTGTATGGTAGTACCGTCACTGGCTGCAGGTCCACTGCCCTTTCTTACCCTGTCAAAAATTCTCATCTTGAAAGTGAGCAACACATTTGCAGTTTTTAATGTTCCGAATATCCATGGGTGGTGGTGATCGGTTACCTTCAGGTAAGCCACTTGCTCGTTTGCCTCCACTTAATAAAAAGACATGCAATGTTCAGAAATCTCTATCTATCTAAGAACAAAAAAGGTTAAAGTTTCTTATTCAAAAAGACTTTGGCAGTGATAATACATAAACTGATTTATATTGCACCATATATTTTCTGTTGTACATATTTAGGGCGAAGTATATCCAGTACAGTGCATTCGCAAATCCAGAGCAAGAGTTAGTTATACAGATCTTAGTTTCCTGTGTATTCCTCAAAAGAAAATACGAGTTTCTAACCATTTAATTACTTTTCTTATTTTGTTTTATGTAACCCTTTTATGCTATCTTATAACATTTTTATATATTCGAAAGATTATATTTTTAGATTTTTGATGGTCTGCATCTATCTTCATGAATCTTGAGTGTTTTATTTAGCCCTCGAATACATTCAAATTAATCAAGTTATTGATACAATGCGACCAACTTCATAACAGTTTCACAAATAAATTCTTGAATGGATGATATCAGTATAATAAGATAGAGGAATTTGTGACAAAAATACAATGCAGTGAACATTGAATGATAAAAGTGAACCATGCGAGTTCTTACGTTGTTGAATTGAATTACCCTAGATCTAAAACAAAACTAGTAGCTGCGCAAGTGAAATATGAAGTCGGGATATAAACAGTTTTCTGGTTTTTGCTACCAAGCTGTTGCACGTATCTCGTGTGCAGTTTACTATTCGGCATCAATCTAAAATGTTATATCAGATACTGCTGTATTATCTGCTTCATCAGAATCTTCAGTTCGTTTCCGTTAAAACAGTTCTTTTCATAAGTCTGTCACTAAGCACCATCTTTGTGCTTAATCTCTCTCCAGTCGTGTCGGTTCTCTGTCCCATCGGGCTATGAGAGTAAAGGAAGAGTGAGTGCACCTGTGTCTGTGCAAAGGCTTGTGCACTAAAATAAATTCCGCGCAGTTAGCTGACCTCTTGTAGATGGGCTGCCGTGACTGGAATCAGTCGCGTAGGCATTACTGAGTATCATTTTCAGTTCCTTGTTTTTTATTTGTACCGTTTTACATGTAGCTTAATATGATGCTATTTTAATCAATTGAACGTGTTCCGTTAGCTATATAATGCTAAAAGCTTACATTATGAACAATATTATTGTAGTTCACTTATCTTTAAATTGAATCCTCTTTAAAACTAACACGTAATCGGCTTTTTAGAGATTATGCTTTTTGCGTAAGGTGGCAGATGAGCGAAACAGGTTTAAAGAATGAAGCCGCTATATCTATAAAGTTAAATGCTAAGAAGATATGCTAAAATGCAAATATTACTTAACATCATCCGTCATCATCTGAACCTCATTGAGCCTACAATAAATAAGGTAATAAAAAGATTGTCCATGATTTCCACCATCAGGAAAGAAGACAGCGATAAGATAAATAATACTAGTCGAATGCAATTTAAAAAAAGTTTGTGTATATAGCGTGTGTAGTTGTTGATAAAAATAATGGTAAGAAGGTGTAAAACTTTTATTTTATGAATATTCAATTGAGGAAGCAGGATGTACAATGTAATGCCCATTGTTTAATAATACTTACAATTCTTAACGTAAAATTTTTTGTCATGACAACGATGACTGTTTCTTGAATGTGTGTTTTGTATTTGTATGGCTTTTGACAATCCAAAATTACAAATTTCCCGTGACGTTCATTGTAATTAGTTTCTGTGAGCTAGCCCGTAAAGCTAAAGAAAGATAAAGATGAAAAAATCAAATAGTCTTTCCATCAAAAAACATTATAACGATATTAATTTCATGTCAATCATCATCATTCAAACGCTGAAACAAATAAACAACAATAATAACGATTGAGTCATTATGTCCGTACAATAAATCTCAGATTCGTTAAGATTTTATGTAACCACCCTAAAAGATTTGTGCGAATGTTTTTAATAGTCGATAGAGTTTAATAAATTTCAATTAGGTCCATAAACACCTCATTTTCATCGTAATGGCGATTTTAAAATTTTCCGAATTTCAAAAACAACCTTCGCTGACGGATTTTAGCGCGCGCTTCTGTTTCGGTATCGGAGCAATTCGTTCGTAAAATTTTTAACTGCCTATGAAATTTACGAAGGAATTCGTGACATTCGTTTCGGCTATTGGTCGTTCATAGAAATATGATTGTTCGGTAATAAAATGCTATCGGTATCTTAGGCGTTTTAAAGAATTTTAATGGAGACATAAAGTATGCTTTTATAAGATATGTATTTTAGTTTGTTTTTGTTGTAACATTTGTCGATTGTATAACACTTATATTTACTATTCCTTCAATCGTTTAGATATAGACATAGATGAATATAAATATAATGTTAGATTTTTTTAGGCAACAAAGTGACGAGGTGATCAAGTCGTGTGTAACAAGCAAGTGCATCTAACGGTATGCTCTCCCATAACAATTCTGCACGACACAGAAGTTAGTTGCGCTTGTAACCGTATATCTAAGACAACAGAAGTTAGTTGCGCATATCTAAGACATTATATATAATGACATTGCCATCTAATCATGGAAGAGTGCACAGTGCGCTTAGGCAGACTGCAAAAAATCCTACCATTTAACATTATATAGACATTATATAGGTAGAGCCACGCAGTTGTTCCCGCTGCTGAATGGGCCGGCTCGTACCGGATAAGTACCACGACCTCACAGGAAATCGGCGTAAAGTGGAAGTGTTTTTGCTTCCGCATTTCGTCCGATGAGTGAGGTGGCCGGTGGCCCATCCCCTCCCTCTCCTTATTCCTTCTCTTACTCTTGCTCCTCCTTCTCCCTTTTCCCATCGATCACCCTCCCTCTCTTAAAATTTACCCCCTCAAAGACTGACAACGCATTTGCAGTATCTGCAAGTTCAGTAATGTTGCAAATGTCCATGGGCGGCGGTAATCGCTTACCATCAGGTGTCAAAAAAAACCATTTGTAGCCCTTATTTAAGGTCTCTTTCAATAAAGAATGAATAAATAAATTTGTAAATGGCACATAGATATACCGAGGAGTTGGAGCTGGACGATGCCGTCCACACCGCGATCCTGACCCTGAAGGAGGGCTTCGAGGGTCAGATGACCGCCGACAACATCGAGGTGGGCATCTGCGACGCCAACGGCTTCAGGAGACTGGAGCCCGCCCACGTCAAGGACTACCTCGCAAACATACCATAAGCACCGCACCGTCTATTGTAATAAATTTTAATTAAATAATCTGCCTTTGTTTGAATTGTTTCATTGTTTCATAGGTAATTTTGTTATAGAGACGTGGTAGCTTAGTGACCTAGCTCGCTTATAATTCAGTAGACTCAAGCAACCCGAGTTCAAATCCCGGCCAACATTGTTGAATTAAAGTAAAAATTTAGACAAGTGAGTGGCTTCATTAAGTTAGTGTGGATGTTATTAATTTAAGTAACATTTTCACATTTTTTTCCTGTGTTCTAAATAAAGTCACAATTTCTTTATAAACATTGACTGTTTAAACGCTACATAAATAGCCAAATGTCACCAAAGAGAAATGCAACTGGAACGGGTTAGCAATCTACAATTTCATACAAATTATTGCCTTTATTATATTGATATGACTTGTTATAATGAAAACATGTTAGAAACTAGGAACTGAAGTTAGAATTAGAAATATCAAGAAAGAAAAAGATGAAGCATAGCTAATTAAAACCTATGCTGGTCTCAATTAAGAATTTATAAAATACATGCATGAATCCATTAAGATTACAGTTTCTTGTTGATCAAAATGCCTGGAACTTAGTCGATTGGCTTGTGTGGGATAATTATTATTGTATTGTAACGGTATTTTAAAAGAGCAACTGTTAGAGTTTCCCACCAGCTCTTCCCAGCAAAAGGGCATACCAAGCCTTGGGAACTTTCCATAAAAATACTTGTAAATATGTTTTGATTCGTTAACGGCTTTGGAGATCTATGTATTAATTTCCCACCCGATAACGTTAACGGAAAAGGCGATACACACATTTACGAAACGTTCAATGAAATATATCTTGGATATGAGAAATCAACCAGTTTACGTATGGCAGTAAGAAACATACCAAATTGTTTTTGCATTAATCTTGATATATTCACTCTCGGTCAAAGTCTCCAAATATCATTTAGACCAAGTTACCTTTTGATTACAAGCGAGACAAACAGCCTGGCTTGCAATATAATATGTTTACGCGCCTTACTTAATAAAAAAATTAAAGTGCATGTAAGTGAATTGTAATTAGTTCTGATATCACCAAAAAGTGAAAAATAAATTATTGCATAAAGGTTGTAATAGCAAGATGGCACCTTTAATTTCTTTTTTCAATTGTTGGAGAAAAATAGATGCAAGTGTATTCAATTTCATTCATTCATTTGTAAATTTAAAAAAAAACGCGCACGAAGGCTTCTAGAAAATCACGTAGGTTCGAACGGGGTCAATTTTTTTATATTGCCAGGGAATTTTTTTAGAGGGGGAGGGGAGAAAGAGTGATAGGGAGGGTAGCGGAGGAGCAACAGGGGGATGAACAAAGAGATAGGAAAGAAAGGGAGGGGGATGGGCCACCGGCCACCTCACTCACCGGACGAAACGCAGAAGCAAGAACACTTCCACTTTACGCGGATTTTCTGTGAGGTCGTGGTACCTATTCAGTTCTAGCCGGCCCATACAGCAGCAGGTGCAGCTGCGTGGCTCTACCACCGTTGAATTGAATAACTGGTCCACCCTGGACTGTAAAAAATAATTGAAATAAACCTATATCAAATGATGAAACTAAATACATCCTGTCCCATAACCCATTCAAATCTTAAACTTGTAATCGTCCGAGTTTATTGGAAATTAGAAGTAAAAGATAATTATGTTAATGTTCATGTATTAAGAATAAGTAATCCTCGTAGTTTCGCAGTCACACAATAATGAGTTTTGAATTGAAAAAAAGCGAATGTAGCGCCTCTAAAACGATACAATTCTGGTTAGTTTTTATACAAATTGTTCAGAATGTACCGAAAGATGTCACTGCAATAAATAATCATACGATACCAAAACAAACGACCAGAATAGGAACTTCTTTAACCCATTTGGTTAACAACCAACACATTCTTATCAATTTAGATTGCATGATAAACATATGGTAATTATAGCAAGTGATAAAAACTATAAATAATCAGCTATTGAAAACATGTTACGTAACTCCCGTCAAGATGAAGCGAGCGAGGGTTGTATCGCGATACCCCTAAATAACGAATGCCCGCGTATGTTTGTTTATAAACTATTTAAACATAAACGGTTGAAGCTAGATATTGTTATTCTGATAACGCGCATTCCAACAATGCTTTGCAGTCATACGTTAAAATAGGGATGTAGCTAGATATTTTAATATCGATAGTTTTGTGGGGAATTATTAATAAATTTATGTCTGAGGGCCAACTGCGATAAGTTTTAAGAATTATATTTTACTGTTATATGGCTTGTTGTAGAGTTATGCAAGTAATCTATGATTCACGACACAATTAATTATTTTTATATATGTAAATTTGAGATTACGAGCGTAGTGCAGAGCAAAGTAGCTCTTGTTCAAAGGTCAAAACACTTTACAGAAGTATATTGTTATATAAGTGTCGCTTAATATAAGGTTCCAATTGCTCGTCTCTTTTTTATTTAAAATAAAAATATTATCGGAACTAAATAGGAATTTTATATCATATCTGGTTTACGTTTATATATTGTAATATTTAATTAAAGAATATAAACATTTATAAGGAATATATCTTAAGTTTAAAGAAGTTGTTTTTACAGAAAAGGGCTTTTGAGAGAAAATTAAGCCTTTTTAAATGACTTTTGAAAATTATTGAGCAATACATATATTACTTTTAAGATGAAAGTACTTCATAGGAATCGATTAATTCCAATAACGTAACTCCAATCCACAAATTTAATAATGACGTATGATTTTGACGATATACGCTTACACTATCTATCAAAGTATACGTTGGTCTACGACAATGTTATGCTGCTCCCTGTTATTGCAATTTAAAATATTTGTTTTAAAAATGTTAAATCAATATTTAACATAATATTTACAAAATCGCCTTTGGACTGTTTAGCGTTCTATAATATTAAAGCTCCTTCGCTTTCTTTCATGTTTGACATAATAAACATGACCGTGATTAAATGTACTTATTAAAATATGGTTCAAACCAAATGCAATTGTAATCTAAAACGTAATTGTAATATAGTGGGTTTCAAATTACATAGATACTGCAAAAGAAGTGGTTTCAACATAATAAAAAATGTCAACAATGATTTAAAAAATCGGTAACAGCTGTAATGTCTGTGTCCATCACTATCCGTTCGCTATATAAATGAATGAGAACGAGTCAAACTCTCGATTGGTCAGCGCGAGTCGCTCTTGAGCGCCGTTCGTTCACCGTTCGCGCTCATTTAAGTGGCGGTTGTCATGGCGGCAGTGCGTTCGTTACGGACTAGTGGCATTTTCCTGCTGTTATTTTTATTGACGCAAACTCACGCGACGTCAGCCCCATGGATATTCGCGGTGGACGTGAACGCTAGGGCGTGCTCGGAGTTGAAATGTGTTTACAATTTGAATGTGAACGGCTTGGGTTTCGACGTGTGGTCGATAACCTACGTGCCGGCGGCGCGCGGCGAGGGGTGCGAGGGGCGGTTCTCCGACCAGAAACCGACCAAAGGCGTGGAGCTGGTGGTGGCTGTCGGGGAAAAGTTGTTCTTCTGCGCGAGGGGCGCCGACGGAGAGTGGTACCACCAAGGCGCGGGCTTATTTTTGGAAGGCAGTGACGTCATCGGGCCGATCGCGCAGCCTCAGCGGTGAGTCGGTCCCACCAATTAAACCAACAAAGCGACAGATAAACAAAATCCAAGCAGACGTGGGTACATAACCTAACTTTGTCTGTAGTCGAATACTATCGACGCCCCGTATAACTTCGTTTAGAGAGAATTTAACGTTTTTATGATGCGCATAAAAGTTGAGAAGTTCTCACTCGAAACAGTTTTATGGGGCGATGATACGATCTGTCGAGTGTGTGCAAATGTTTTATTTGGTGCATATTTGATGATTCAGTGCAAATATTAGCCTCCTTACTGATGAACAAGTTATTAGTCATTATGTTGCAAAAACTCGTATAACCTTTGTATGATAATGCAGTTGGATAGTAAGTCGATAAATTTGTCAATAAGTATGTTTTGCTGTGAGATTACGGTTGATTTATGAATTACATATTGAACTCTGGTATGGATTTTTTCGAAGTTTACATTTGAATAATTATCAATGCTGTATACACTCATGAAGTCGCTGCTAAAAGTGAAAAGGTTTATTTAAACATAGTTTTATTAATGAACACGTAACGTTCAAGGTTTAAGTGCAGATTAAAAATTTCGCAATTTCAGTATGTATAATAAATAATAATTATTCGTTTGCTTTACCGAAAGTTGGGAAAAGAGAATCGTTCATTTGTGTTTTGTCGAGTACTGTGCTCAAATCTGTATTTATATTTAGGTTATAGTTATTTAAAATCTTATAACGAAAATAAAATGTACATTTCTGTCGTGCATCTCTTCAAAGACAACTATTTTTTATGACTAAATCGTAAACAAAGACCATGAAGATTTTACGCCATTATAGTATTAATTTCGATTTTGATTTATGTGTGCCTATAAATAAGGAGGCGAGAGCCAATGGTGAAAAATAAATATTGTTAGGAACAATTACATCTTAAAAATACCCGAGATAATTTATGCGAATCTTGTAATGTAAAAAAAAATATAATTGTGCTAACTGTATGCGTATCACTGGCCGCTTGGATAATTATGATTCATTGCGATACGGCCTACGGTTACATATAACAGCATCAATGGTTATTTAAGTTCAGGAACGTTGTTTTTTTCCTTCTAATGTTAGTTTAATTTTTGTTTTGTTCTTTCTTAATTTAAATGAAGATAATCGATTTTTTTTGTGTCAATTATCAAACCTCTTTCCTCATTGAAAGGGTTCGATGTGAAACAACGAATCGAGAATGTCTTCATTCGTGTTAACGTCTGTGCCCGGATTTTTGTTGGGTAATAAATGGCGGGAGAAATGACGTTTATTGGAATCGAATACTTTTTTTATTTTTTGTAATTTATTTATTAGTTTGACATTTAGTTGCACTTAACCGGCAAAATTCATGCCGTCTCATTTATTCCCGAGTACGACTTTAACATTTTTTTCTGAACTACAGGTAATAGGAATGAAAGAATTTTTTTTCTAACGGAATATAATTTATTCCTTGCGATAATGATAGAGTCGAGGATGTGTTTGTTCGTCTTTCTTTTAAGAGCTACCCACTGTTATGGCAAGATTTTGGCTAGTGCCAAATGGATCGTATCTATGCCTAGAAGACTAAAGATAAAAGTTTTTTCATTCAACTGCAAAAGCTCTCATCATTCGGTTTACTTGTCTGATAGTCAAAGTCAAAAGTCAAAAATTCTTTATTCAAAATTGGATTGATTTACAATCACTTTTTGACGTCATTTGATTCT
>DWHO01004297.1:0-11194 GCA_018247575.1 Eurytides lysithous rurik
TAAGTATATATTTAAAAATATATAAGTATGTATATCAGTTGTCTGATCACCATAGTACAGGCTTTGCCTAGTTTGGGCTCAGATGGCAATGTGTGAGATGTCCCATGATATTATTATTATTATTTAATATTCCTGTCGGGTCGCCCGTGCGGACAGTCGCATGTCTGTATTGAACGATTTATTTTTGAGTAAGCAGCGAACGTGTTAAGCGTAATAGTAATGAATCCCTCGAAAGAGCGACTCACCGATCGCGGAATTCGATTCGGCGAGGATTATTTATTCGCGTGACAATCGCTCGCCGACACGCAAACGCCGGCGACGAATACCGATGAGCGGCTCGGGTTTTGAATGAGTTTTTTATGGTAATGTACACCGAAACACCCGGAACGCGGTTTCGTTCGGTAATGGGCGGTAACGGCGAGGCCGATTGGATTCAGGTTAACTAACTTATTACTGAGCTTAGGAATAAAATAAAATAAATTATTTTTGTAGAAGCACCGCCGATCTACACAATATCAATATCAATGCAATCGGCAATCTTTAATTTTTTGTAATTTTAGTAGTAGTACTTGGTCACTGAATCCAGGTACCTACAAAATTGTATATTAGTAAATATAATATAAGTAATTCATGCAATTACTAATATAATATTATTTTATATATTTTACGAAAATAATATAATATTAATATCCATATTAGTAATTTTAATATATATTAAGGAAAATAACAGGTTAAAATGTGGTTTATTACAGCCCGTTATTCAAGCGCAAAACAATATTACGGAAGCATTACTGTATTCCAGTTTGAAGTGCAATGTTTTCAGGGAAATGACTAGGCATTGAGATTTACCATCTAACGGCTCTAGTTGTGAATTTACCACCCGCAGTTTTGAAAACATCCAATGGCTGCTGTAATAGTGGCACTTCGTGTTTGGAATTATTTATTTGCGTGTTTAATCCAAAACATTCAGTTGCTAATATATTATGGGCTAGTTGCGTTAATCGCGACCTTTTTTATCACTATGTTAGATTAAAAAAAACATTCAACCCTAAAATCGACCACAACGATGCAGTAAACTAAGGCGATGTCGCTTGAAAAAGTCACGACTTCCAATCTTCTTTCAGTTCCTACTAGTCGCTGCTTTTTAAAAGACCGTCTCAAACTCAAACTGAACTGTTCCACGAACGAATTCATATACGCGAAACGCGTGTGAATCTCAAACTCTCCTAACTCGCACAATAAAGACGCGCCGAAACACAGTCGAGACAATGCAACGATGACTCGACGAGAATCCACTCGGACAAGACCGACCTACGTAGGCACATTCACGTTGCAATCAAACAAAGCTCTGTTTCAATTCAACCTGCCGATAAGACGAATAAAAACTATGCAATCGCGAACAGCTGACCCGGCGCGGCAACAATGCAAGCGATTAGTGATGTGCCACGTCCGTCTGAACTCGAGTCTTGAGGTCAGACTCTTGAGGATTTCTATACTGTATGTATATATTTATATGACTGAAGTGGGGGTGGGCGGGACACTTAGCGCAAAGGGACGATGGAAGATGGACCAAAGCAGTTACTGAGTGGCTGCCGCGAGCCGCTAAACGTCCAGTAGGCAGACCACCGGCCCGATGGACGGATGACATCATCACGATAGTTGGCAGACAGTGGATGCGGGATGCTCAGGACCGAAGTAGATGCCATAGTAGAAAACAGTGGGTGAACGTGGGCTGATTGATTGATACTGTATGTACTATTAACGTACTGAATTAAAAAAAAAAATTAAAGAAAACAGCTAATTCCAAGGATTATTGTGTTACTAACTTCAGCGCCCGATATGTCGGATTCAATTTTAAAATAGCACCCAGAGCGAATAGAAAAACGTAACAACGAAATTTCATCTAAATCTTTTTTTGCGTATTTGAGTGAGAATCCACCAAACCTTTACATATATAAAATAAATGATTTATACGTTCTCCTTTAGTTCTTGGATAGTACTATAATAACGAAAGAGTATTTACGTCTAAACAACACCGTTGCTCGAAATAACCTTACGTGAATCCACCTCGTGTACCAACGCGAGTGTGTGGACTCGATTCAAATACCTTTTGAAGAACGATTAAAGAATCGAACACCAATTTGAAACAACACGGCCCATCACTATAAGCGGTTGCGTGCCGTCCGTTCGTATATTGCACAACTTAAATTAACTTACAAGAATACAGGTCTAACGAACAGCACGGGTCATGACGACACTACGTCTTAAATGACCAACGACGCTCATTCCGCTAATTTGTGTCGCAAATTGTTTGAACGGAACTTCAATGCCATAACGAGTCGAGTAGTCGAGTATGCGTATGCGTATGAGTATGCGGACCGTAAACCCGACGACCATCGACTGTAGCTGACTATGAGGAAGTAGGAGGCGGTGAGAACCGCCCCGGGATTCGAGTGTACTTAGTGTACGCGGTGTGGGTTCGCCGTGCTCGAAGGCGAGGACGACCTGTTGGGTGTTGTGTAAATTCCCTACTTGTGTGAGTAGGGTGTGGTGTTGGCGGGACCCCGGACGGTGGGTCCGATTGACCGACGACCCCTGCCTTGTCATATGGGTCTATGAGGACGTTGCGCGGGCGACGGTTGCGGACGGACGCGTCGGGATTCGGTTGGTAGGTGCATACCTTGACCACCAGAGGATCACCTCATGTTGAACACAGTTTTTGCCGAAAATGACAGAATCCTGGATATTTCAATTACACGTCTAATGCAAACTGTGAAGAATGTAAAAAGTACAATCAAATAGATTTTAAAAAGAAAATAATTGATGGCACCTCAAAAAAAATATTGCACGAAATCAAACTGGACTAACTGTCAGTTAAGAGAATAGAAACTTAAACAAGCTTCTTTGATAAAGTTATCTAAATTGTGTTGTTACCGTAACTATTAGAAAAACGAATAACAAATATCCCATTTTAATATTCAGCGCCATAACAATTTCGAATTACCGCAAAAAAAGAGCACAAAGCGACGATTGAATCGTCACCTCCCGAAATCGGAGACCTGACAGTTTTTGTGCCCCGGTAAAAACCTAACACAACGGCGGTCGGTTGCTGTAGCAACGAACGTTCATTCATTCAAATCTATTCGATGCGCGTAAATTCCACTCGCATTGGCATTCCGACCACACGCCTGCCAACTCGCCACTACTCATGACGGTGTTGAAATTAAAAACATATCCATTATCGCACTTATGTCAACGTAATAAGAGCTATATTTGTCAGCGCGCGTTACCTTAGACCGCATATCTAGGTTATGGGATGCTTTGGCATAGGCACTACCCTTGGGAATGTAGTGCAGGTTAATTGCATCTCAAATCTTTCAAACTCAATTTATTACCGGAGACAGAAAATTACCTGTGACAATAAACCTGAAATTTTTATGCGGATATCTATAGATGGTATATATTGAACAAATGAAGTTTTAATTGAATAGATGAACGAAATGGAAATCTTTATTCCGAGTCTTACACTTAATTTTAGAGCTTTCTCTCATTTTATATTTGAATGTCATCATCAATCATTTAATTTACAATTCAGAATATTTTTTCATATATGAATAGGCACAACTATCCAAGATGAAACGCTTAAGATATACAAAAAAAAAAATTTCGACGGAATACATTACTAAAGCAATTTAAATTCGTTGAATATACAACGATTGTACTGCAATGCAGTGGCACTACTCCTGGTGAACTAAAAAATTAAAAATGAAATGGAACAAGATCTAAAAGAATAATTCATAAAACTAAAAAGATTGTAAATTGAAGTTCAAAACTTTTTTTTCTTAATGGAATAGGAGGCAAACGATCAAATCGGTTCACCTGATGGTAAGGTGGTGTTTACCGCCGCCCATTCCACCTGATGGTAAGCAAACACCACAAACACCACCGCTCACGGACATTTACAACATCAATGGACTGGCGTTGCCGAAAAACTTATATATAATCTCGTAAGCTCTTTCTCTTTAACAGAAATCACTACCAGTTAGGATTTCATTGTCTAAATCATCGTGACGATTAATTTTTACGACGCGTGAATATTTATAATTTTTACCATGGTTTTGACACTCCCAGTGAAACTCTGCGTTTCTTATAAAATATATCGTATGATGGTGACCAGCGCAAAGTCAAAGTCAAAGTCAAAATTCTTTATTCAAAATTGGATTGGTTTACAAACGCTTTTTGACGTCTAATGATTCTACCACCTGTTCGGAAAAAAATGCCTCAGACCTGAGAAGAACAGGCGAAAGAAACTCAGCGCGTTAGGAATGTTGTGAACATGGTACGTACTTCGATGAGTCACAGTCGGACGAGGCGATTTCCAAGCGAGTGTGGTGCAACGGTCGATGATTTATCAACATCGAGATTGTTATCATACATAAATCATAACTTCAGGGAATAGATGATTATACAGCAATATGTAACAATTTGTTAAATGTTTCCGACGGAGACCGCCCTTTGACTTTAACGTTAAAGAATTATAATTAACGTCATGATGCCGTTAACCTCCATTAACTAACTAACTTAACTCCGTGGCCCAGTGGTATAAGCCGCGGGGGACTTTGTGTCGTTGTTTCTGAGTTAGAGAAGTCGTTACTGAGAGGTCGGTTTAATGTCACAGCAATCGCTTTTGCGATTTCACTGATCGCAGTTGACTGATCTCTTGTAGATTGGCCGCCGAGGCCGAAATCGGTCGAGAGGACATTATTATGATAGCAGTGCAGTTAAAAACCACAGATATCCAGTGACGTTGCATTAATGACTGTTGAATATCGACCTGACACAGGGACGTTGAAATTTAAAAAAAATCATGGTAATGACTACTACAAGCTATCGCTACATGGCATCGATAAGGAAGCGAACTGACATTTTACATGTATTTTCGACGCATGCATGACGCATCCTTTAAGTCGTCAGGTGTTGTGCCATCCCATAATACCCTAGCCTAAATAGGATAAAAAAACATAAAGTCATTATTTTCCGCGGGATTCGAACCCAGGACTTCTAATTTGTAAAGCGTGGGTCTGTACAACTACGTCACGAAGGCAGTTAGGAATAACCATGATCGAAAGGATATTAGAAGACGATATACTCGATGATGGAGCCGTGGTAGTTCAGTGTCCGCTCGCTTTTAATTCAATATACTCAAACAACCTAAGTTCAAATCGCGGTGCACCAGTGAATTTGTTAATTTTTAATGATGATGATGAAGGCTGATTTACCACGTACTCCACGGCGAGCGAAAACATCGTGAGAAAACCTGCATATTTAATAAACAATAAAAAAAAAAATTTAAATATGTGAAGTCCGCCAATCCGCAGAGGGGCCGCATGGCGGTCTAAATAGAGGAGGCCTGTGCCCAACAGGGAGACGTATATAGACTGTTACTTATACTCGATGATTATTATCTACGGTAGACAGGCTCTCACCCTACTTCATTGACTTGTAGACATATACAAACACTAAAAGTAAGTCGCATTGTGCAAAACCACAACTTCCCCTGTTGTTAGTTTGTCTATTTATGCTAATAATAAATGATCAACATCCATCACCAGTTTGTTCTTAGTTTGTCTATTTACTACACAACTGCCCGGAAATAATAACACGTCTTGAATTTTTTATATGAATTCCATCACAAACAAACAATAAGCCGCTGAATTATTAATGCAATTTTTTTAGTTCACTATTTAAATATCATTTTGTTTTAGCAGTCGTGTTTATTACATCTCTTATATAATCTGCTTTTTACTCAAATTATAAGAATACTTATATAAAGCCGAAAAAAAATTACTCATGCTGACACGTTCGGTGGTTGAAAAACTATTTTTAAAATTTAATGAGTTTTGTCAATCAGTTCCTAATTTAAACATTGTAAAAGTGCGATAAATAATACTGGATTTTGGAAACATCGCACAAGAAGTGATACGGCGGGTAACTCGTCGGTCTATTTTAAGAGCACATGCACTTCATCTTTACCATAAAGGACATTCGATACTGTTGACGCGCGACATTTAGGCGCATCTCTTTATAAGCACTTGCATTTAGATACGCATCTAGAGCGGACAGCGAGAATTGCACCGGATGACACTGTTATCCGAGATGGGACTGGACGATTGTGGGGTGAGTATGAGGGTGTGACGACCGAGACACAGAAGTAAGGGAAACAGTGGGTAGGCAACATTGTCTTGCTGACCCTTTTCATTTTAATAATATGATGACCGTTGTGCGCAGATGCTAGGCTATTGGCTTCGGCGTCGCAGGTCGTGGGTACGATTCCCGCCCGGTGCAAATATTTGTCCGAACTACTGATACTTGTTTCGGATCTGGGTGTTTGTCCGCGTAAAATTTATGTACGTAAGACGCCCTCAAAACACAAGATATTTCTATCTTACAATCGGGGCAGCGTTATTTTAATGTCATCATCAATGAAAATTAGACGGAAATTTTGATTGTAGTGGTTACTTTGTATATTCTACAAACACACACACACACACATGTATATATATATATTAACTTACCATTTAGAAATATGTATGTCCATTGCATCGCTTATATCGATAGTCGTTAAAGGGGATTTTTAGATAACATTATTTGGTGTACCTATATAGTGTATATTTTATATTTTTATAGTTACACGACGTTTTATTTAAAACTTGTTACTTGAAAGCACGTTATTTTAAGTTTGTAAGTCTTTACACGCCATACAATATACAATAGGTAATTATAAACTTGCAAAAAACCTTTAATAATAAATAAATACCGCTATCACAAAATGGACCTTTATGCTATGCTATAAAGAATTTACCGTTTCTAACGGTCATGTTAGTTTTACTTTATCGCATATTATCTTTTACCCCATAATCGTAACCCCAATGAGAATATGTCGTTAACTAACTGTACAAATCCTGAATCATACTATCGAATCTGATACTAATTATGATCAATAAAGTGGTACGACATTTGTCTGCTAATGCTATTAAAGACTTAACACGTTATTATAAAATGACTTATATTATTATACTACTACATTAGTTATATCAATTGTATATATGTTGATATATTGTTGTACTAATAACACAATTTTAATGAGAATTTTAATCGCCGTACAATCTTTACTGAGATTGTGTTACTAATATATATCTATATATATATATATATAGATATATCAGGCGCCGCCGCACGTGGACATCATTATTACATCTTTGTCTATTAATTAAATAACTCATGACTCACATAATGATAAATATCAGTGCTTTTGAAATTTGTTATTTGGACTTTTGACAAAGATTGTCTGACCCTGGTAATCATGAATGATGTGAAGTATTAGAAACTGAATTTAAAACAATTTTGAAACACGATAAATTCTGTAAGTTTTATTTCACGTACTACTGTATATGTATGTATTTATGTATTTCTTATCCGAGTTGAACGATCTCATGCGTTACTGTAACGACAATGATTTATGTTCTAGCAATGAACGAATTATTCGTGATACGGAAAAGTCGTGCAAGCTTAACGACTTTTAAAGAAAGCAAACCGGCAAACGGTTGCCACCTTATCACAGCTATTACGATAAGTAGAGCAAAAATATCGGGCTTTATATATAACTGTCAACTGTTTGCACCAAAAATTATTTATAATACGCCTTTTGTTTCTTAACCACCGGCATAAGGGTACTTGAAGCCGTAGTGGCTTCAGGTGCTAATATTTTTCTAAGTAATATTGAAATTAAAATTAATATATATTTTTTTATTTATTAATCTAAGTACCTTTACATATATGTAACTTTCACATATATGTAGAAGTACTTTTCAACGTGCAACATGTAAGAAAGAGTAATCAAAATGCACTAATTCTCTCGCGTGTCAACAAGACAAAAAAAAGGGGGCCGAACAACTTCTCTGGTGAGAAGCGTCAACAAAATTAAATAAACCACCATATAATTAGCGGGTTATTGTAAACCTTTCAAGAACTGTACACGTCAACAGTCCAACCAGTCGCAATACGGGGCCAAAAATACTAATTCATAACACGTCTCGTGTACACCCTCGAATAATAAATCAAATCAAAATATACTATCAAATAGACTATACGATTACTTTCGTCGTCATTTTTAAATTTAACACTTTAGTTCATACAGTTAGTGAGAAATTTACCACCATTAAACGAGAAAAGCCGACGAGAAACTCAACAGATAACATAGAGACTCGACTAACATCGCGGCGGAATCATAACGCGAAACAAAATCAAAGACAATACATTGTCTAAACAAAAAGAAGGAGATTCTTAAGGTTTTAACTGTGCCAGTTTTGAGCATGCAACAGAAAGACAAGATAATGGCCGTAAAAAGAAACCAACGCTGACAAGTTGACAATGAACCTTTTCGGTTCTCGTGGTTTCCGCACCGGCTACAATACAAATACAAATATAATATAATACAAATAGAATACAACGTTACCCGCGACCGTTACGCAATCGCGACGCGGAATGCTAATGAACGTAAACCTTTACGGCCGTCAAAATTACGAGCCCACGCCGTTTTAGGCACCTGTTCCCTTTTCCCGCGAAGCACGTTCATTATTAGGTTTTTTCGGCCGTTGCAAATCATCGAAAGAAAAAATCTATTGGCATTAAATACCTTTTGAAATTATTTTAATGCCAAAACAATGACGTATATGTACAAAATATTGAAAAAATTGATACTAATACTATTCATTAGGATAATTATGTTTGTTGTAATAGGACTATTTTAAGTCCGCCTTGGAAAGACCACACAATTTACCACTAAGGAGTAACGGAAAACATTATTGTATTCTGGTTTGAAAAAGCAATATAACTAGAGTAATTACTTGGGATAGAGACTGACTTTGGGTGACAAGCTAAACAGTACAAAACACTATTGCAATGTCACTAAGTTCAATAAACACAATAATTCAGTAACTAAAAGATATATTTATATACGATATACGATAGATAGATATCAGATACGTTATTAGCCAATAGACAAGTTACCTTAACAAAGATCAGATATAAAAAAAGTTCAATATTTAAGGATGTTTCATTATTAACGTGAAATAGATAAAAATAAAGAGATAATGCAGGAAACTTTATATTACATATGTTCATTAACGATGCTAAAGACTGACGACTGAGTTATGATTTTTAATACAATCTAACAAACATGTGATTTCGATAGATGAAGAACATAGTACAAGTATTTCCTAACGTAATTGTAGTTTCCTATGTAATTTAATTTTTTTGATTATTAATTTTCTTTCTTATATTACACCGTTGTAAATCTAGTAGGAAGAGATAACAGTTGGCAACGGAAATACAACAAGTTCGTGGCTCCGTTTACTTATTTAAGATTAAGATCGTACCCACACGAATTGTTCGCTTAGCCGGCGGACTCGTGTAGATTAATTGGGATCTAATTAGAAAGTAACGTGTAGGAGTCGCATTGTTAAATCACCTGCTAACTGCGATACTTCTTAGAAAACGCTTTCTTTTCATTCGATTAAAGATGGGGACCAGCTAGCCAAACGAAGCCATATACGTAGTCGATTAGATTAAACGAGGCCCAAATGAACAGTTGGTAACCGTTTAATTGAAGGTGGGCGATTAAATTTAGATAAGTGAGCGAACGGGTCAGAGATCGGAGACCTGAGGTGGTAAACGAGTAAGTGATTTACTTGATGTTAATTGACAACTGCCGCCCGCAAACGTCCCTAACACCAGATTGCAATTGCGATATCAAACTTTAAGAGTCAAATCGACTTACCACGGTCTGCTACTCTTCGTCGATATTTTACCGTTTACAAAAATGAGGATTATCTGTTACAGTTGTTATATACGTGATATTATTGCAATCGCAAAATGTTATTGTACATAACTTAATTAGTGGTTTTACACCAAGTTTCATGAAAATTTGTGTATGTACGACAGAAATGCACGTACACAACCACGCACACGCCATAGGTGTTGCAATCATGTTCCTGATTTCCTATTAGTCTGTAATTATTCCGACGAGATAACCTTGGTGCAACAGGAGCTGTACGTTATTACTTCGTGGCTTAAACACAGTACCACAGACTTAACTCACTAGCGGCTCATATATATGATAATCAAATATCACCCCCGCTGTGCCCTATCACGTTGCGTTAACGTAAAGTCGGTCCGGCGTTGAAACGACGCTATTAGCACAGTTATCGCCTCTCGATCCGATTAGCTATTGTGGAGCTTGACGATCTCGCACGCATTTCACGGAACCGTCGTAGGCCGATATGAGACATAGCGGCGTACCCTGTTATTGTAAAGAGTTATAGCTTTCATGTAAATCGCTGGCCCGCCTCGATCTATCCGTTATCGCTATAAGCGGTGATCGATAGCGCTAGAGTTGAAGCGTGACAATATGTGCACGAGTTATAAGCTTTTGCAGTCAGTGGCGGTACTACCATACAAGCCCAAAAGCCCGGTTTGCCCTACTAAGGAGTAAAATCCCGAATAATTTATTTTTAAATTTGAGCGTTGCGGGAATTATGTGCTAATTATGATTTATACATTTTACTCTTTAGTAGGGCAAGCCGGGCTTTTGGGCTTGTATGGTAGTACCGCCATTGTTTGCAGTTACTTGTTTACGTATTATCATTATGTAACTTTAGGGTAAGTAGAACTCATTACAAACAAACGGCTTCATTTTTTTTATTAAACTCATTGACGGAGTCATGGTGGGTGACACGTTCGTCCGTACGTTCGGATGATTGCCACATAGCAATTTTAGCTGCCACAATCCAGGATTCTGCTAGGATTTAGGCGGCGTACGTCACCAAAGGATTTAATACGGAATCTATCCTCAACAAATATACTAAAAATATAAACCATAAAACTAATACTCGTACGTGCTTACACATTGCCATTTACCGGCAAAGTATATGGCAATGCTATGGCAGTCTGGAAATGTCCAATGCAGTAGTACCACAGCATTATTTCAAAGGGGCTCTGCAAAACCCACCACTAAAAAATATCTAAGAAACTTTGAAACAACACGTACATGCTTCTATTATACACACCTGGAGGATAGATGTCAACCCAGATAAAAGTGTTGCCGTTTTCTTCACACGAAAACAAACCAATGACA
>DWHO01004298.1:0-11194 GCA_018247575.1 Eurytides lysithous rurik
GATAACCGACACGACCGGAGAGAGATAAGGCGCAGAGACGGTGACATTAAACCGACCTCTTAATAACGACTTCTCCACGTCACCGCTAGATGGCGTCGACAAGAAGTCGGGACCGACTTTTTACATGCCCATCCGACGCATGTATCAACTTACTTTTCAGGCAATCAGGTGATCATTCTGTAATGCCCCAACCCAACTACGAAACCACAACACGAAGTCGTTGCCCTTCGCGGGATTCGAACCCACGACCTGCAATTTGTAAAGCGCAGGCCTATGTCACTAGGCTACGGAGGCAAGCTATAACTACGTCACGAACCAAGTCCTCGTTGTCGATGTCCCGCCGAATGCGAGGGCTGACCGCGCTGATCGGCTGCTGTAGCCCCCTCGGAGGCGATCTAGCGGATGTCCAAGAGTCTTGCGCCGTGTTCAAGGCTTGCAACTGAAACGAAACAATAAATGCAATAGAGTACGTATTCGATGATCCGTTTGATTTGACCAGCTGCTGGTCGCGGCGTCGTAAGTAAAAATCATTTAGAATTTTTTTTTATTCGGTTAAATTCAAAAATATCCCTGTGTCGCGATGGCTTATAATAACTAGAGATCGATTAGTGGTCGAAACCAAGGAGGCTTTCTTGAGAGTGCTCTCTATTAATTGAATAATATAGTTTCTTGGCTATGACATTCATGATCTGACAAAGAAAGTGTTTGATTAGTAATGTAAACGTAAACAATGAACAAATTAGCTTATCTAATTTAATATATATTTTATGAATAACATTAAAAAAATAAAGTCGATAAAACTGTTACTATAACTATAAACTATAACTAATACTCTGCCAAATTTCATTCTCCTCCGCAAGCGCAATAGTCTGTGAAAGGGGTGCAAAGTTTTCTCTTCACGTATTAATGTATAGACACTCTATTAACTTTCCCTTTCGACTAGAAAATAGTCAAACTATCATTGCTTGGCTGTAATAGAACAGTGATGGTGTGGACCTTGCCCGAGTAGACTACTACACTCTTGATTGCCATATGCCTAGACTACTACTACTGCAAGAAACTGTTATTGAAAAGAAAACCAAGAAAAATACTTCGAAAGCATAATGGCTCCATATAGGTTCCTGCAATAAAATAGGCCGGCCGGCTGAAAAGAAATCAAGGATTTTCTCTCTCTTTTTTATAGATTTTTATAGATTAGGAAGTAATAATGTCCTCCCGACCGATTCCGGCCACGGCGGCCGATCTATAAGAGATCACTAGGCCACGGAGGCAGTCGAATCTCGTCGTCTCTCAGATTAGGAAGTAAATGAGCAAGCGATCACCGCCACCCATGGTCATTCACAACATCAAAATACTTGCAAATGCGTCGATTGATTCGCTTGCAATGACGGTAATGGTATCTATACATTTCTTAATGTGAGTTGCGATATAAATAGCAATAACTTATCTACCAGTAGAATACACTTATAGACAGTAATTTACTTACGTTTTGCTGAGATGTTGATAACTGTTGAGAGCTGTAATGATCATTCGATTGCTTATCCTCCACCCATCTCACCCTAGGGCTGACAGCGCGAACCGGTATATTAGCATCTCTGTTGCTTCGACCAATTGATGTATTGCTTCCTAGGAAAGCTTTCTTGGACAATGTTTGTTGAGTTGAATTATTATTAGTAGCTGATTCTAAATTCGTGCCGGGCATAGTCGTTGAAGCTAAAACCAGTTAAAAATATTAAGAGTCAATAAAGCATATGAAAATATTTTACGATATATTAAAATTTATTTTGGCAGCATGGTACAAACATGATAAAGTGTGCGATGGTTGCATATTAGTATATTATTTCCGTCTTATTACTATGTACAATTTGCAACCCGTGTTAAATCTGGCATGCTTCACACTCTCTCTGTACACCTTATCTTGTTTAAACCCGTCATTGGAACCGAACAAATTGTATGCTTACATGAATGTGTTGGTTACATAAAAATGCCAGATAATATTTACAATTCGTTAAAATGACTTGCTTTGCTAATAATTTGCTAATAATAGGAATGTCACTTACATAGTACACCTTACGGGACCTTAAATGTTATAGGATACCTTCATTGCTTGCATCGTCTGTCCCTGTATCGGTGACAATTCCGCCCACAAGCATACCAGCACTCACACTTTGCACCCCTCCCGCCCTTCCTTTCATCAATCCGCTAGACATTAGATCCCATTGTCTAAGTTTTTCCCTATCGATCTCAAACTGCTTTCTTATACGATCTTTGACTGTGCACTTCACGTCTACAGCGCTCGAAAACGAACCAGAATTCTCTAATGAGCCAACAGCCAACTGTTCATACACGCCGTCGTCTAATTGCTCGTTACATTGCTCCGTCTCCTCAGCTAAACTCACATAGACATCATTATCATCTGCTCTTTCTTCTTCTGAACACACAGATCGTAAAGCGGGGTATTGATCTTTACGCCTTTGTCCCTGAATATCACAATTCACGTATGTAGCGTTCCGATTAATTTTACTCGGCGAAATTTTCTTTAAACGCTTTATACTATTCAAGCCGCACGCGTCATTTGCAACGCGATCTGTAAGGGACACTGGGACTGTGTCCAAGTCGTCCATAGATCGAGCGTGCCTGTGAGATACACGTCTCAAATTGTCTCTCCATACGGAATCCTCGTCCCAATGCGTCTCACCCTGACACAAAACGTTTTCATAGGCACTCGCCTCTGCTTCCGCTTCCGCATCGTAATATACCGTATTTGAAGAATTACCACTACAATGTGACGACATACTTGCAGATGACAATTGTATTGAACTTGCATTTAACGAAGCTTGGTTCAGAATGATTTCTCGAGTGTGATTTTCGTCGCTACTATTCTGATTGGAACTCCTTTTACAACCGAGGCTCGATATTAAATTCATCGACTCGGGTATCTTTGAACTTTTTCCACCGGAAGACTCGTAAATGTTCTTCATGTCGATGTCGGAGTCTTTATCAGCCGCACTCAAAAATTCAACCGAGACACTCCGTGCCGTTGAAGCTAATTCAAAAGAACGATCAGACATCAATACTTGATTACGACGTATCGGATTATGAATGTGTGATATTTCATTTTTCTTATGCAAAGGGCCCCTGCGCCTTTGATTGTTTAATTTTCGGTGAAGGTTAGTATTTTTCAAGAAATGAGATGTAGGCAAAACATTAATATGCTCCTGCGACGAAAGATCAGAATAGTAATAAGGTGCACTGTGTTCCGTAGAACTTTCTCTACTGTGAAAGCTAGTGGTTGTTGCAGAAGCATTAGTACCGTTTCCGCTTTTGAGTGCCAATTTTTCGCTCTCGAACTCTTTTATCTTATTCGCCAAAGAATCGTTGTTTAAATTTTTCCTTAGCAGCGTACCCTCGTCGTTGTTTTTACTATAGAATGATATTGGAGATTTAGCGACGCCCATAGAACTGCAAGAGCTTTGGGATCCTATATAACCCGAAATATGTTCCTCCAGATTTCTGTATTGGGCGCCGATATTGACTTTGTCTTCAGAGCTCACACGATTACTTACTGGTGTACTTGAGGAACGTTGATGCGCTATTGTATTAATTTGTGTCTGAGCACACTCGTTCTTATTAACTGTACGATTCTTACGTGTTATATCTCCAATAGGAGAATTCTCATAATTATTTTCGAAAACATTTGAATTTGGTATAGGCTGTAAATTTTCTAAATATCTATCAAGGTCTACATTTGAAGTTAAATCATTATGATGGGGAAGTTCAGATGGAGTTAACTCGAATATTGAATCATCGGAAAGGGGTCTTCTTTTGATCATGCTTATATCTCTGAATGCACTGAAATTGCTTAAATCCATTAAAGAGTCACTTTCAAGGCTGGTTACTTCGGAAGATAAATTTGAAGGTGCCATATCAAACTTGCTACTAATATCAGATTCTAAAGACAACCTCGAGGACCCTCTATCAGCATTAAAACTTTGAATAGAATCAGTGTCAACACCGCGAATATTATTTTGATCAGAAATTAAATTTCCGTACAAACTAGGTGATGTGTTTTTTAAACTTTGTCTATCATTTGTCAAACTTGCTCTACTGTTTCGAATTTTCTCTCCCCTTGTAAGAGTATCATGAATAGAGGTTCGACTACCATAAATCATTAAAGAAGTTGTATTTCTTTTAGCATTCATCTTTTTTTGATTCTCACTTGTTAACATTTTTAATATGGAACTGTCTTGCGGTATGTCCGACTTGTCTAATTTTTCCAAAATATATTTCGACAATGCTTCGTCAGATAGGTCTTCGCAAGGTGGCGATGAACTGGGTATAGGCGGAGGATAAACTTCATTGTCAGAACTATTTTCTCTGCATAAGGCAGTACTACTGCCACTAAGATAATAAGAAGCTGGTCGAAATGTATCAGATATACTCAATCTATTGAACGGTGTATCCAGTGATATATCTCTTGAAGCTTCATCATCGGCATCCGAACAGTCGGATTTTTCTTTGGTTTTTCCGCCTTTAGAAACTCTTTTTAAAGTATGTTGCTTAGTATCAGCGAAATGAGATGCGGTATCAGAGATAGATTTATCTCTTAACACCACATTTTCAGAATCATTTTCTTCGATTACACCATTCTTTACTTCCATATATACCGGTTCCACTCTACCATTGTTAACACAGACTATTTCATAAGTTTGCATGTCTTCTTCGTCGTTACCTAAGCTCATTTCAACATAAGGGTTGTCTTCGTACGTTTGAGGCATTGTTTGATCGAAAACGCTCAAATTTTGAAGGATTGTTTTATGAGGTGGCTCTAGTGTTGAAGTTTTACGAGGGCTCATTGGAAGGTAATGCTCCTCACCTATAGATCGTGACGATACTGGTGGTGTTAGAGATTTTTCTTTAAGTTGTTCTTCGGTTACGTTCTTCTCGGATTCTGTTACATCAGATTTTTCAATAACACATTCTTCAGCATGTTTTATTTCCGTATCAGATGCAAGTAAAACTTCATCTAAATCATTGTCCGTATACTCAATATACGTTTCAGATTCCGCTTCACTGTCATTCGTCTCATAACCGCTGTTGTTGATAATTTCATTTGCATTTTCTTCGCATCCAGAATGTTCATTTTGCTCATCATTTTCACTTTCTATAATGTCCCCGTCAAATTTCTGCATTGATGGTGAACAAAGAATATTTTCGTATGTGTTTTGTTCGGTAAATTGCGAATCTTTTTCGACTACGGGAATAACAATTTCACTAGACAAAGAGGCGGAGGGCGCATGAGTGATTGTTGGTTGCAAAATAATAGGGCTATTGTTCACTTTAAGGGACCTTCCTGCCTGCTTATCTCTCGGTATTTGCAGATCAGTTCCCGATGTTTCCTCTGAGGCACAAAATTTTTATTTTACTCAACCTTTTCAGACTAATACCTAACTTAGTCTTTGAAACAAATTTTAATGTTAGTAGAATCCTTAAGGCTTGAGGTTAGAAATAGGTAACTACCCTTTGCATAATCCACCAGTAACATAATACTTGTAACCCACCACCGCATAATACCAATTAATAATCTTGTTAGTGACATAGTCCCAGCAGGCAGGAAGGTACCTTTCCGCAAAGCAAAGTCATTTTAAACTACTTCTAATTTATAAAACTATACAACAGTGATTAAAATAAATTGGTGTTATTTTAATGGCATTTTTATATTTTATAGGATAAGAAAACAGCTTAATATACAATAAGTACGTGGATAAGGTCTCTTAGGTTTTAACAACAATGATAGTATAATAATAATCAATATGAAACCTGTTACAAATTTATGTATTTAATATAGCGCTAAAAATAAAAGTGATCATACTAGGAATTAATTTTTAAAATATAAGATCAAAGATAACCCTTATGAGACAGTTACCTTTGTTCATGCAAGAATTACCTTTAATTAAAACAATATGAACCATGCTTTTATTGCATTATTTAAAAAAAAAACTTTTAAACAACGCTGTTTCTAGCAATAAAACTATATCGAATTCACTATGACTCATGCTAAAAGTCTACTGTATCTATTATGTGACACATACCTTCATCATCAGAAGAATAGCTGTTGTATGAAGCATTTGTATACGTTTTAGGCTTGTATTGGTCTGATCTTAGCGATTGTCGACTGTGATTCAGAGATCGCGCTAAAGAAATAGTGGCCGGGGTGCTTTTTCGTGTCAAAGGACTTTGTAGCATCCGTTGTTTCCATTCCAGGAGCCGTTTCATCGACTCCTCGCGCTGAAACATAAAAATTAATTTAATTTGGGATATTTACAATACATTTTGAGAATGGGATGGAAGCAAAAACTCTCAATGCGGCTATCGCTGCGCTTGACAGTGGAAAATAACAGTAACGTGTAAGTGTCACGGCCAAACAAAATATTTATCTGTATAGCTAAAAATGTTTATGTCTTTGCATTTGAAAGTGAATTGTTTGCAGGCCCACAGGTTAAACGGTTCTAATAACCTGCGGTTACTAACTCTAGGAAAAAAACCATTTATTACAGTATTCTTTCATTTTTCATGTGTGTGACATTCCACAAGTACCTGTTGAATTTTCTTTTCGCCTTCCCTCTCTGAAGTAGATGGCAAACGGGCACTCGCAGATCTCATGAATCCGTCGGCATTAGGATCATACCTATTAACATCCTTCGCAAGTCCGCTAACATTTGAGCCGTCGCTCATTACACTGCCACTTCTGTTCAAGTAATCTTTCTGGTTTTCCTTCTCCTTCAGCGTCCAATTAGAATTCAAACCTTCAACGTCGCTATATTTAGAATTATAACTTACGTTATCCCGGCTGCTTCTGTTCATCCCGAGTTCGCTTTCGTAGTTGTTATTGGTTATTTGCGAATAAGCCGAGCTCAGTTGTTTTTCGGCCAAACCGCTGGCGTATTTGGCTAGCGGTATTTGAATGTTGCGTGATCCCATAGCCTGTTGTTGCAAATACTGGGCGGACTGTCGCATTTTCTCGGCATAACTCTCCTCGGAATAATATGTGTCAGAACTGGGATCGTAATATGAATTAATGTCGAGGCTGGACTTCGGCCGCTGCGGTTGGTGGGTGGGGTCACCTAATGTTCGAGTGGGGGCTGGTTTACTTTGCGTTTCCGTTTTGGACTCGTACTCTAGAAAATCAGCGCTATGAGGCCGTGGCATTGGCGGTTGGATACCACTGGCTTGCATCTTCTTCCGCCTTAATACAGCCGGTCCACTAAACGTCTTTTCCTGCGTCTAAAACAAATACACATTAAACAGCTGGAACGCGCACACACAAAGTAATCAAAGTGAAAAAAAGCGACTTACGTGACTGGAAGTCTGGTCCTGAGCCTGTTTGTGACTAGATATACTAACGTTATCCCTAGCTTGTAGCTGCTTTGGCGACTTGACGTACGTTTTACCATATTCATTTTCATTCGCATACACGTCTTCATAGTCCTCGATTTTCTCTTTGTTGTACGTCGCGACTGACGCTCTACCGTACGCGTCCGGTGTTCTCCTTTCTATTAGACGCTCGTTAACAGTGCTCCCAGATCTGCTGGGTCTGTTTAACTCCCCGTACACGTCTTTGTTGTATGCGCTTGAGCTGGCATTCGCAGTGGGCTCACTACGCGTCTCTGTGTAGGCCTCGCTGTAACTTAAACTTTGACGACTCTGTTCTGACAATGGAGTTTTGTTCTGCAGTTCGTCATCTTTCGCGGGACTATCCTTTTGCTGGATATCTTGCAAGAACGGATTGCGCTGCGTTCTGTGATCGTACAGCTGATCTTTATTCACCTTCAGCTCTTGGGGTATTTGCTGTTGTTGTTGTTGTTGGTTTCTATTCCTATTTTCAAAGTAAGGAGATTGAGGATTAGATCTATACGTGGTCGAGCTGTATTGATTGTTTTCGAGTCTTTCCGTTATGGTGTTTGTCAATGGCAAGGAGAGGTTATGGGTGTCGTACGGCCGTTTCGTCTGATATTGAGGTTGTTGCTGCACGGGTGGTGATTGTGGGGAGCGTGTGTATGTTGCTTCTTGATTCGGACTGCTTGGATAATTGTTATGGTCCTGATAACGCGTATTATTAGTGCCTTGGCTATAGTGTGATGCGGGTTTTTTGAGTAAATCATAGTTGGGATCGTACCTGTAATGTTTCATTGATTTAAAAAAATACAGAAACAAATCAATTCGCTACGTCAAATATTTCTGTGAACGAAAGTTTCCACTTACATATCAGGACTAGGTGAGTTATATCCGTCGTTTGATCTCCTTGGTTTCGGCGGCGCGTTCGCATAGGTCGGGCCTGCTTCTTCGCCGTCCTACAAACAAAAGTATAGACTTTTTTTTTCACGAGGTACTAAAACATTTCGTGGATCACTCATCGCTATATAACTACAATATTCAGCTGAGTGAACATAGATCCAGTTACTGCTGTGTACTCCTATGCCGTCATTACGTCCAGTTACAAACAGAGCGATCATTGTCCTTGGTCACGCGTCGCCGAACTAATTGTCGATCACCCGCGCCGTTATAAATTCGCAATTTGCGCTCAATAGTACCTACCTCGTTTTTCGCAGCCGTCCGATCACTTTGCCTTTGCGAGTGATCACTGAAAATGATGAAAATAATTATTGATAATATAAGAGAGTATAGTAGCATTCAAAAAGCAACTATTGGCTTGAATTGCATGTGGATAGAGATCTGTAAAGTTGTTTGCTCTTACATTGGATTTTGCATTAAAGCTGCCATCGTCAATGCCTTAACCCATTTCATCATGGCTTCCTGATCCAGAGCCGCTAAAATGTATGTTCGCATATTCGCGTGTTCCAGCTTAAAAGCAAATTTCCGCAGCACTTTGTCTTCCGCTGTGCATGCAGACACTTTATAAGACGGAAGCAATACCGATCCTAATAACTTTTCTTCATCTTGACCTAAAAAAATGAAAACAAGATACGTTTTTATATAATTCTGTTGTTTCTTTCATTGTTTACTTACAGGATGCATGAAATTTTGGACTTACTTTTATAGTAAAACAAACAGTACTCCGACAAGACGAACCATCTCTTCCTCCAAACCTTGAGGCCATCTGAACCTTGTTTATACAAAATACCAGACATTGCGACAGGAGCGGATGGTATCCTCTGGGCGACTGGGGAGCGTAACGCTCGAGTTCCGCTGCTGCTTCTACGACTCTCGGAGGAGGGCGATTTCACACTTGGGCTGCTGGACTCACTTGACTTCATAGGCGATACTACACCAACATTGTTCTTTTGCGATTGAATGTGGAAATCTGAAGGTGGGGATTGACTCTTCGCTTTGTCGTCGTCCTGTTTTCTATAGCGCTCCGTCTCTCTGAAATCAGACGTCTGATTCGGCTGCCACTGTGCATCGTACTGCCTTACCTTATCGGATTCGTGGAACTCGTTATTCTTGGCGTACTCTTCAACATCTCTTTGCAATTCGTACTCTTTGAAATCGTTCTTACTGCTGTATCGATCCAGATCTCTGTAAGAGCCGTCAGAGTATAAGCTATTTTGTAAATTCGGTGGCGGTTGAATCCCATGAATCTGTTGAAGGAGGAGTTGGCGCTCGGCGAACTTCTGTTGCTGATGCATCTGCGCTTGGTTCTGATAATGCAACTGTTGCTGCATCTTCATTTGCTGGATTTCGTTGTACTGCCTTCGCAACAGCTCGGTGTTGCTCTGCGGGCCTATTCTGTTCGAGTACGGCAGATATGGTTTGGAACCGTACTGGTTCGCGTTAGACCTGTACATTGGTTGGTGATTTTGGTATATTTGATTGGTATCTTTCGGTGGGTTACGTTTCAAATAATCCTGATAGACCTCGGCGTTGTACCCCTTGGGGATGTTGTGAAGTAAATCGTGATTGACGTTTTGGTCGGTGTGTACTTCTGTCCTTTCTACTCTAGGAGGTGACTGTGGATAGTTATAATTGTCGTTCGCCCCATAGTGTCTAGCGTATTCGTGGTTATGGCCAGTGCCGTACAAATCGTGTCTATTTTCCAATAGTGGTGACCGCGCGTTCATGTTTAATTGATACTGACTTTGCAGGAGTTGGTGCATTACGCCGTTTGGTTGGATTTGGCTAGACTGAGTCGCTATGTGGGTGGGTAGTTGCGTCTGCTGAGTAGGATATATGTGATCGGGATGAACATGATGAGCCATTAAATGCTGCTGAGTAAGAGGCTGTTGGGTAGCCGGCGCCGTCTTTTTGTTCTCCATCGGGAACTGCGTCTGGGTTATCGGAGGGTCAAGCCTGCAACAAACGAATAGATTTTTTTACTATAAATGATATTTATAACAAAATATTGGTGTTTACGGTTTTCTTTAAGCTCCCGCAAAAAGTCCAGCCAAGAGCGGATCTTCTGCCTCTTGGCTGGACTATTTGAAAAAAAATGAATAGTTTGGTTGGAGGTTAGTTGACTGTAAAACCTCTAGCTTGCTAAATTTTATGGGCGGATATTATTGACCACCAAGTGCCACGCTCTCATGAAAAATATATTTTGCACTATGTTTTGTTTTTCGGAAATATAGTGACGAGGTGGGCAAGGGTGGGCTGGGTGGTAAGCGACCTTAACCAGAACTACATACCACATAATTGAATTTCTGTTTCCTCCGATATTGTGTATGTTTAAAATTTGGGAACGGCTGAACAAATGATAATGCAACTCGTCTTTAAAAGCAAAATAAAAGATGATGTATGCTTTATCTCGAAGATTTCAATAGTTCTTTATACATCTACACCATAAATTTCCAACGGAGGCTGTAGGGCCCCCTAATGGGCGCGATTAGAGGAAGAGATAATAAATTTTAATTGATTACTAACAAATAATAATACAATATATATAATTAAATGGGACATTTCACACATTGCCATCTGATCCCAAACTAGGCAAAGCTTATGTATTTTTAAATATATACTTATATAGATAATTAACACCCAGACACGAACAAATGCCTATGCTCTTTGCACAAATATTTTGTCATTTTAGTTTTAAAAGGGCCAAGTGGAAGAACTAAGATTTTTATTTCTAGTATTCATTGTGTGTTTGTCGCTGATTTTTATAAAATTATAAAGATATTGTCGAATGAACTTTGAACTTATTACAAAGTATACATTGTGAGGCAACCGTTAAAACCAG
>DWHO01004299.1:0-11194 GCA_018247575.1 Eurytides lysithous rurik
TATATATATATAAATATTACAAAGGCATGGGTTGAATGAGCTAATGACTTAACATATATATGAATGGGTGATTTGATTTTTTGACAGAATCCTCACCATGAACATGTAACCCAATATGATGTTCTTCAATGACAACTCGGAGAATTTGCCAAGAATGTCGTTGAGGGTGGACGTGGAGAATGGATAGAAGCTGTACGACGGCGATACGGATTCCGACGTCGTCATCTTCCTTACTTCCTGCAAAGAAATTTTATAATTTTGATAAGAAAAACTTAGCCAGTAACAATTAGAATGAATCTATAAATAATCCGCAATCGCCAACAAACAAGTGTCCGAAGTCGGGATAACAAATCCAATTCAAAACTCGCTTGCTTTATTGTTAATATCTATGGCCGGTAATTTTTACAAAAACTGTTTTTAGTACCATAACTCCATAATCCTTTTTCCTTCTTACTGCTTTTAGATGTAATGAGTAGTAACGGTGTGGCACTATCTCCGGAGAACTATACCACTAAAAGAATTGCACTACTAAACATCTTTATTATTTAATCTACAAAATTCCCTACCTCGTTATGCTTGCTAACAAAGTCTGCCTGAGGTTCTACAATTATTTTGCTAAACAGCAATGTGTAAGCTCTAAGTTAATCGTTAACTGTTTAAAGAACCGGTAACGAAACCGGTTGAAAGAGCTATGTTGCCAACGTGGTTACAGATACAACATTTTATATCGGCAGGACACGAGCGTCGCCCATTGCCAAGCAGTTTTGTACAGGTGTAGTTTAAAATAATGCGCTCTGTTGTACGGGCAAGCTTGCCACTTACTATCAGGCACACGCTAAGCTTGTCTATTCATTTTGTTTAAAAAAAATCTTACCGCCGCAAACTTCCTCTGCCACGCGTCCAGCACTGCGGCCGCCTTCTCCTGGCTCCATCCGATGTGGTGAACTTTGTAATGATCGGCCCAGTACTCGAACATCTCTCTTTCGCCCATCAGCTGAACGACACTCTGTAGAGCCTTGGCGCTACGCAAGGCGCTCGTAGAGTTCCTGGTGGCGCCGCCTACGATCAGCTGCTCCGGCCAGTGCATGTAGGCTGCTGCGAAACCGTAGCAGCCGTGGGACAGCTCGGCCGCTACGTCTGGAACCTACGGAGAGTGTCAAAGTGGATGTCACAACGTTTTATTCAATATAGGCTTGTTTAGAAGACTAAAGAACAACCGAGATTGACCATACATTAATGACATTAAAGATCATACTTCGATAGATCCATCATATTTGATGACCGTTTGGCGCAGATGCTAAGCCATTGGTTTCGGCGTCGCAGGTCGTGGGTTCGATTCCCACCCGGGCCAAATATTTGTACGAACTACAGATATTTGTTACGGATCTGTGCGTTTGTCCGCGTAAAATTTATGTTTGTAAAACGCCCTTTTAACACAAGATATTTCTATCTTACAATAGGGACAGCGTTTTGAAAAAAATTGATTACCACCTTTCGACACTTATCAAAAATGATCTTTTTCATTAAAAGACATAGAATGTCCTTTCAAGAAAAACCTAAATATAGTTTAAACATCAAAATTAATCATGTAATGATTTCTTCTATTAACGTTTTATTTGCCTAACTACATTATAAAACAACTATTTTACGTATTTTATACGTGAGCTTGTTCCGTGACCATGAACACTATAGGTTTTGAAACGTTAAGAATTTATGAATAGACACAAAAGGACTATACGTAATGCTTACTAAACGCTTGCATTTGATTATAACTAGTCTGTTGACTGGGAACGGAAAATGTAAACTTTAAACATTTTGGCGTTATGGCGTCGTAAAAATATTTACAACGGCGAGTGTTACAGCTTATGTCTTTATTGGACACAATAGTCGATTCTATTAAAGAATTAAACAATCACGCTTAACATAAACCCTTGGACGATCGCCGGACAACGGGCTGGATGAGGGATGTAAACGCATCGGAATCCGCGCGACTGCGACACAAAGAGCTCCCAAAGGGAACAAAGAAGCCAGGCGAATTTTACGAGTCCTACGTGGAAATGTTAGTATCGGCGGGCGTTATTGATATAATAGTGACATTGTGAAACGATCGCGAGGTCCATTCAGCCGTTTACAATGCGCCCCTATGCCGCTCTCGGGAACAATGAGCGCCCCTTCCTCCGAGCGTGGGTGGCGTTCGTCTACACGCTAACTAAAACGACAACTCGAAACTTAGCATTTCCACGGGTTCGGTATTCTGACGGAGCAGAGAGTCGCATTGACTAAAAGCACAAAATTCTAAGACTGAAGACTAAAATACGATTTGTTTTTGTTTTTTGAAAAAATGATGTGACGAACGGAACAAATCGTACGCCTGATGTGTGACATGGTTTCCCAAAACAACAATGGCCGGACAGTATTCTGAATGACAGAAGTCTACTAGTCCGCTCTGCTTTGCGCTCGCCACCCATAATGTATAATGGTCTATGTCCAGTAATGTAACTGCCAACACCTACAGTACTTCTTGCCAGTGGCGGTACTACAATACAAGCCTAAAAGCCTGTATGATACCGCCACTGCTTCTTACACGTAACGAGTGATTGGCGCGCACGTTTTGTTCACATTTTGCGCATTTGTTCCATAGATTTTTCGGTTATCAAACCAATCAATCACTGTTAATTTTTGATACCGTTTAATGTCACAATCTATAGCTTACTCCTCTCTATCAGAGAGATCCTGAGCAGACTGTTTAAGAATTCATCGGTATTATCGTCCTTACAAAATGCTTTTAGTGTAAAAGTTTAAATAAATAAATAATTATTACAATCGCATTGTAATGTTAATTTGGGCACGTTACCGCGTCGGGTCGGGGCAGGTAGACACCATCTGTTGCCGGCGGTCGCTTTCATCCCACGCTATTACCGTTTCGAAAGGCATATTTTTTTCTAAATGTGATGGAAAAATAAATTCTAAAATTAAAGCGTATGCGCTCGTACCGATAAAGCTATTTTATGTCACGCTGGTGCAGTGGCGGTACTACCATACAAGCCCAAAAGCCCGGCTTGCCCTACTAAGGAGTAATATTTATAAATTTTAATCAGCACATATTTCCCGAGTAATTTATTTTTAAATTTGAACGTTACGGGAATTATGTGCTAATTAAGATTTATAACTTTTGCTCCTTAGAAGGGGAAGCCGGGCTTTTGGGCTTGTATGGTAGTACCGCCACTGCACCAGCGTGACATAAAATAGCTTTATCGGTACTGGTGCACGATTCATTTATGCGCACGTAAAACGCTCGTAGCTCGAAACTATTCGTAAACTTGTCGCGAGGCCCGAATTGATATTAGACCATAATGGGGACGCGCGATCGTGACCTGAAGTGGTCATATTCGTTAAGGTAAATTATACTACGATTCCTTCTATTTACACTGTATTTGCATAATTACACACAATATTAAACGACTTTTTTACAGATTCCACACATAAGCACGTCTATGGGACGCCTACAGACACCGCGGTTTTGAAAACGTTAGGAATTTTAATCCCAAACCAAAAAACGATAGGTAAATAGTAGTCTGTAACAACTTAATCATATTTAAACGCTTTTTAGGAGACAGAAGTGACAAAGCGAGCAATTTATACGCCTGATGGCACGCTTGCTCGTCACCCAAATATTTAACGTAGCATTTCGGGTTCGGTGATCCGATGAGGCTTTATAGAGCCTTTAATCGCCTAACTAAATTTTGTTTCAATTTTAATTCGATACGTTCACGGCGCACGAGAAAAGAAGAAGAATTCCTTCCATCAGAAGTGGCATACAATCATCAATTTACAAGGCAAGGCTCTAAATATACACGCCGATAGAAACTACAGTATATAGGCGAAGTTATTCTAGATAATTACATGTCCGCTCCTCTTGTTGGGTGCCGTGTCTGGACAATGGGCGTCGGTGGGGTCCAAGCACGGCTTTTTCATGTAGGCGGACGTGATGCCGGCCCTCTTCATGTAAGCCTCCATTGTGCTCAGCGGAAACTGGAATTTCAGCTTCCTCACTTCCTCCAGAACCTCTTGGGGGTTGAGGTGCGTCCATCTTAACTTGTGTTGCAGACCTCTGAAAATTGGATACAATAATTAATTACAATTTAATATCATTCACGTTCTTTAGTTGTACTGCGATTTTGTGATCGGTTCTTATTGCGATTTTTTGTAATAAATAATAATATTGTTATTTGTAAGTAGTAGTAGTAATGTATGAATAATATTTGCATACATTTACTAACACATTAACAGTTTCGTTTAGATTATACTTGTATCTTTTAATAACAGTCCTTAAGTAAGATGAATTTACAAGACGAGCTAATAACCGCTTTGAAATCAATCGTAAAGCTGACAAAATACAAGTTTAAGAAGAAGTCTAACAGTCTATAATTAAAAAATAATCCAATTAGGGCGACAATGATGATTTCCGTTTAGTTGCTAAGCCGAATGGCGGGTCGTACATTCAATTCCCAGGCGAGGCGTTTATTAGTAACAATTGCCGATAATTGTTTCGTATTTGGATATATGAGCAGATATGTATGTATGTAAAATTTTCTAATCACAAAGTATTTCCATCGTAAAATAAGGGTGATAGTTTTTGTTAAAATACAAGCACGAAAACAAGAGTACGTACGGAACCACTATGGGGTAGTCGGGCCCCAGCAGCTTGGAGCCTTCCCAGAAACAGTCCAGCGGTGTGATGATCGCGCAAGGTATGATGTTGTCAAATATCTTCTCGATGTGGTACGCCTCGAAGTCTGGTATGCTTGGGCTATAGCAGAGGTCCTTTAGCCTCCACTCGATGTCGTACATATGAATTGTGACTCGCGTCGCAGCCTGAACCACCTACGTAAAAATCAAATGGTATTTGGAACACATTCACAAAATTATGACTATTTCCATCACATACATGAAATAAATATTTTTATTAAAATAATCTACGAATTGTACACAAACTGATCATACACGACTACAGAGATTAATTATCACAATTTCAATGATTTAATTAAATGGATCATTTAGATCAATTATTTAATTTACTAAAATAAATTAAGTAATTTAATCACTTTTCTGTAAAAAGAATCGTTAAATTTTTGTAGACCAGAATGGTCTACAAAAAGTGTTTTTTGGCAAGAATGTAACAAACTTTTACTAAAGCAGAAGCCAAATAATTTCAGACCAATAAAGATTGTAATTGAATTGGCACGAAATCAGCGACATAATATTGGATAATTATTTATTCATATTCTATTAAATAGATGGTCGAGTCATTTTGTTGTGGTAGTTTTAGTGTTAACAATTATGATAATAATGAATTCTGATATGATAATAATCTATTTTTTTTTAAATACCTGCAATACTGATCAAGTTATTTTTGTATTTATTTAAAAGAACGATTTTCCGGTGAACCACTAAAAACGTGAAAATGTAACTAAAAGTGAAAATAGGATTTAGCCATTCTATTTTATTAAAGAATCATTTGTCGTTTCTTGTAAGCGTCTTTAAATACATTTTGCCCACGGAGTTACGTAAACGCCTCACTCCGAAATGGTATTGCACAATTCCTCGATGCGGTCATTTGTTTTGGCAACGCCATGAGGTTATTATTGGGAGGAGGTTACTCGTACGGACGTTGCTATAGACGTGAAGATTAAGAATTTAATCGGATAAGACTGCATTAGATTGAATTGCAATTCGAATAATGAAAAGTATAGAGTTCTTTCAGTCGAAGACTTCTATATGATACATCGATTTTATATAATGGTAGATGGTCGCAAGTGCCGAAGCAGTTTAACTGATATTATATGATAACTTAGCAGCGGTAACAGCTGCGTGGCTCTACCAACTTACGGTGGTAGAGCCACGCAGGTGTTTCCGCTGCCGATTGGGCGACTCTAGCCGGATAAGTACCAAAAACTCACAGAAAATCGGCGTAAAGTGAAAGTGTTTTTGCTTCGCATTTCTTCCCTTTCTCACTCCCTCCACCCACTCCCTCTAATCCTATCTCCGCCTTCCCCCACCTTTACCATGGTGGCAGTGATCGCTTACCACCACATGATCCGCTTGCTCGTTAGTCAGTCTACTCCACAAAAAATAACTGTAACCTTTAGACATAACTTGGAGTTACAGTGTCTATTTTTCTTACCTTACTGTATATGGAACTTTGATAAGCCGTGGGTTCTTACCAAACACATTGGTCTATTGCAGAGAAATTACGTCAATCAGAAGTATTATTACGTATTTAAGTATACCTTTAGGTGTGCTAGCAGTGCTCCAACGTGCAGCAACGAGACGTCGGGATCCTTGGCCGTTTGTATGATGAGTTGGTGGGTGGATGAGTCAGCTTCGCCCAGTGCCTTAGCCGTGTACTTCAGTTCCGCCTCCAACCTCCCACCCTCTAAAACAATTTATTCATCAGTCAAATGTTTTTAAAATCGGAAGTTGCGGGGGCTTTATGTAATTTTTTTCACCGAATAAACCTTTGATTTTAATTGTTTAAATCAAAGGTTAGGAGCCCCCAATTAGGAGCTCGTAACACCAATGGCATTTTAGTTGCGTTATTAATTGTCAAAAACAATGTTTTTCGATTGCCTTTTATCCGGCAAGGATCTTTTGCAACATATGTCTAGCAAAGTATCGGGTTGATGAGCGCGCAAAAACGAATCGATAAAAACTGTCCAAGATAATTACAGTCTTCTACCATGTTTACTCGAATATCCCTCACTATTGATTAACTGCGGTGTCTTTAATGTTCAATATCACGTTGTACCTCATGTTTAATTCCCGAAACCGTCTTAATGCTGGCGCAATTTCAGGCAAGTATATGTTTTTATCGGAGCGATGCATAGTAAATGCCAAGATCACCAACGGCGCTGGCATTCGGCGGCGTACAATTTAGTGCGTATTGCGAACCGACGACGGAATAAAAAGAAACGCACGAAGTTTAATATTAATGAAAACGTAATTAAGTTCGCGTCGAACGGAGTCTGTTTTTCATCGCGAACGAACGCCGCTCGTTGCACGATACTCGCTTCGGTCCATTAAAATAAATCGTCGGTTAATGCGATAGTCATTATGTCCGTAGACGTCTTAATTTACTTACTCGTGTTTTCACTTCGCACGATGATAATGTGCGACGTTGTCGTACATTCAAGACGACTGATGCGATTCTTTATCCGGTCAATGCGATCAGAATTACTCTCTCTTTTCATTCTTTCACGAAATATCCTTTTTACAACCATACTTTTATAAGCCTTCCACGTCACGGTCAGCTTTCACGAAACGTATTGAAATATTCCATATCAACAAATTAGACAATTACGTTTTCTATTTGAGTTCTATTTACATATTCAAGTTACGAATACAATGTAAAAAAAATCCTGCAAACGGTTGAAAAGTCTTGAATATATCTACTAAAATATACAAAACGTATAGAATTTTGTCATAAATTCAACCAATTAAATCTGTAAGAGTAGCTCACTAAAAAATATTGCTTCTAACTTACAGAGCCGTTCACCGTCTTAATTAAAGGGGCAGAATCCGTTCCAAACTTAGCTAACACGTGCTGTCAGCGCCTCTGGCTTATTGGAGAGTGTCGACACATTTGTCAGTTGGGGCGAAGCTAGAAGCTGCTAAGCAGATGTCCCGTTTGATTTATAGCACAGTTTCTCGGCGATCGGCCGCCCCAACAATCTTGAATACAGTCACAACACCCTTGCGACCAAGATTATGTGACATGATATATTTTTACCTCTCTGTTTTAAAGTAGACACACAGCGGACATGGTGACCGAGTTCGAGACATTTTTATTCCTCCTCTAATTGTACGTTTAATATATAAAGATCGTCGAAGAAAACACATATTCCTAGCTTGCAAGTTTATTCCCGTTAAAAATATAAATATCAAGGGACATTCACACATGGCTGCCTGATCCCAAACTAGGTACAGCATGTTCTAACGGTAACCAGACGACAGAATTCAGGCTTACGTACATTAAATGCATACCTATACAGACAATAAACATCAAAACATGGAACAAATACTTCTGCTCTTCGACAAACATTTTGCCCTGGGTGAGAATTGAACCTTCGGCTTCGCAGTTAACAGCACTAACCACAACACAAACGGGCCAGTCAAACATTAAATATGGTAGAAGCCAAGATCAGTGACAGACAGGCCAATCGTGTTAGGGTCGATATTCGTTTTTGCGTTCGCTTTTAACGCGTTATTTTTTCTCGGACCGGCAGCTTAGCCGCGACGTATTCATACCTTATCATCTCGTCGCGAGGATACGTCCCAATTAACACCCGGACCGTTGATTTATCGCCTGTTGGCTCGTCTTTTTGCGTCGAATTAGCCTCGAGAGGTGTTTGATATACCAACGCCCGAATTCCGTTTAATTTATCAAATGTGATCCGTACAAAATTTTGTGGTGAATGGTTCGGTTAAATTTATTTTACCTTTGCATACTAAATTACGCGTTAGCATTTCATATACTAACTAACATCTAATGAGGTTAAAGTATTTGCATAAAAATTAATTTTATTCAATATACAGTAATTGCGAACAAATTATGATCGTTGGGTTGCGATTTGTCCAAATGATCAACAATAAATTATTGCGCTTTACATGTGTTCAAAAAGTATGATTAAAATATCTATTATTAAGTAAATTCCATAATTAAGCAATCAGTAATTGCGTAAGTAAAATATCAAGTATCAATCAGTCTCATATAGGAAATGTAACAGACACAAACCGTAACACTGGACGAATCAATTTTTATTAGAAATTAAGTATAACAGTGAGTTAACTTTATTTTTAACAATAAAATATAAGGCCAATTATATCATAATTCTTAGCGTGATCTTGTATTAATTAGTAACAAACGCCAAATGTTCGCCATCCATTGCTTTTAATAAGGACATTGCTCTCTCACACATCTCGCTATTATTTTATTTTATTTCTATAATAGGTCATCATTAATTTGCTTTGTTGTCAGAACAGTGGGACACCTAATGTTTATTTACTTTACCCGTCGCCGTCTCAAGTGCTTTTTAAAGAAATTTCATTGAATCGTGGTGTCTCCAGAAAATCAATTGTAGCGTTAAAGATAATCAACAAGCAAACTCCTTGACTATGGTAATCATAGTACCGATGATACACGTCTTTTTGTTATTTAACATATTATAATGGCCATAAAAGCGTTATAAATTGCCTAAGTCAACTGACGGCTACACTGCAAAACTTTGGGGCAAACAACTAACTTATTTGGTAGAAATTTCTGGAAACAAGCATCATGGCGACCCCAGCGTGCGCCATGTAACAGAGGCAGTTAACGCCCCCGTTTCGTTCCACGCGCGACGCACGAGGAATGCTATTTATTTTTGTCGCTAATTTATAGCGGGACAGGGAAGAGTCGACGACACGGACTGTCGACGCCAAATCTTTACGCTCGTTGCATTATGTGCAAGGGACTTAACACCTCACAAAATGAAAAGAGAAACTGTTGAAATTTTGGCTATGAATCGCCACATTTCTTTTTATTTGTTTCGAACCTTACATTTATGTCTTACTTTAATATCTTATCTTTATTTGTCTATTTATAATTTAACTTTTTTTTAATATTTGTGTTAATTCATTTAGATGTTATGGAAAGGAATAATTCAATTTCTTTAAAAAAAACCCGAATTATAAATGAACTATATGAATATAAGTTCATGGATACTTCCAAGGCTTTTACTTTAACTTGATATAAATATATACTTCGGTTCTTTCTACAGAATTAATTGCATTTTAAACAAGAAATTTATCAAATATGTCGACATACCTCTGAAATATTGACTTGATAATAATTTTGAAATTGGATTACTAATACTTTGGTGGATTGCCAACTGGAGTTTGAACGGGTGATTTCCGTTGAGGATTCATAACAGCCACGGAATTAAAGACCTTTTATATTTTAACCGAGCCTTGTTAAGAATAATTCAAAATCCCCGTCGAGAGACAATGATCCACCTGACGCGGCGCCGCCTGTCCACAGATTGTCCAAATGCTAATGCAACCGTGATTTCGCAGAACACTTTGTATGCAAATGAGCTAATAAGCATTAAAATACAAAGAAGTTACGAAAAAAAACGAAAAAAAGACGTGATTGACGTACGAAGGCGTTTTTTTTTCATCTACAACCACGCTGTTAAATAGTTCGAATGAGTTGCAATTTATTATACTTGACTTCCTTTAATTTGACGATCTATATAATACGCGTGTTATAGTATGAATGTGTGAGATGTTCACTTGAGTTTTAACGCCCACATTTTTACAGGAATATAAAAAAATATTTATGATAATGCAAACGAGAATAATGAAGGAACAGGCTTGTCAAAAGAAGTCCCATAGGCTCACAACGCAATATTCGCTTTTATCTGGCAATTGAGGTAAGGTAACCTCTCTCTTGAATTTAACAAGCGCAACTTTTCACAGTGTAATAATGAATAATAATAATTTTTGGGATGGAATCAATTAAGAAGTAAATGACAACAACGTTTTAAATAATAAATCTTGAAAGATAATTCGACTTCTTAAATAATATCAATAGAGGCGTTTTATCCCGAATATTTTTAGTAAAACTAACCTAACATAAAATTAAAGCTTTCGTTTTTTTTAACATATCAGTGTTTATAAAACTTTTACAACTGTCAAAAGGCGTAAAATGTAAAGTAGACCAATTTACAGACCTTACTAACGTAAATCTCTCGAACTCCTGGTGATTTAAATATGGAGTCAATGGCTATCGGCGTCATTCGTTTCGATGCTAAACATAGCTGACGTGCACTCAAACCGGATATTGGGGATTATCATAAAGTAAGTGGAATGGGATCGGACGCTGGGCCGCACAGGACGGCTCTATTTTAACACCCAGCGGGCTGTTGGGGCTACGGAATACGGCCCTAGTGTTAGGCATGATTCCGGGATTTGGGCAACGAATATAGTATACGGCGGAAAAAATTTAAGGTATTCCAAGATGCCCAAATACCAAGAAAGGAAACGACTGAAGGTAACTCATGACTGAGAAATAGTTTGTTTATTTTTAGATTCGTTTTAAATTACGAAATATATTTTCTTGTGTGTGTGTGTTTTTGCAAGCAGCAGATAAGTG
>DWHO01004300.1:0-11193 GCA_018247575.1 Eurytides lysithous rurik
TCCCCCTACTGCTCCCTCTCTCCTCCATCCTTCTTCTCACTTTTCCTCCCTCCCCCTTAAAGGCTGACAACGCATTTAGCGAGTTTTATATTGCCGCAAATGTCCATGGGCGGCGGTGGTCACTTACCATCAGGTGAGCCGCTTGCTCGTTTGTCAGCCTAATCCATAAAAAAAAAATAATAAATGTAAAAATATTTCTTGGAACTTTGATAATAAACCAAGTAAATATAGTCCACCTCAGAAACCAAATGATTTTATTTGTTGAACAAGTAACACATTGTTTCATTGCATCATCGTCCAGTGGCAATAGACTTAACATAGGGTGTCCAATTATTGCGGACTTGAATTTTGGAGCACTGTATATAAGTTTATAATCCTAGGATTATCAAAATATTTTCATCGAGGCGTTTACCTTGGCGCATCTAGCCTGCGAGAATCGCACGTCTGTAGCGAGGGTGTCGAAAAGGGCCCCTCCGGCCTCTTTCGTTTCTTCTGCCTTTGCAGTCTGCAGGTATATCGGTGTTAAAGCTTTGGCCGCCTTCCGCCATGATGCTGCGCTCGGCAGCTGCAAGCAAAAGGGCAGTAGTTTATTTTTTATGGAGTAAGAGGTAAAGGAGCAGGCTCACCTGTTGGTGAGCGATAACCGCAGCCCATGGATAATCGCAACATCTTACTTCTTTCAAATGCCTGCCGGCCTTTAAGGTGGGAATTTATGAGAGGCAGAAGGAAGAAGTGGGCTACCGGCCACCTTTTTCACGTGGCGGCACAAAAACTTCCGCTTCAATTTTAAACCATCACTTTACATAAGTTCTCACTTCTTCAGAGAACAGACACATCCAGTACAGATGGGTGATATTCATAATTTTTTAAGTAGACAATAATACTTTTTAATCATTTATAACATGTGTTTAGCTTCTTAACCCAACTTATGACAGGTTAAATAATTGCCGCCACTTGTGACCATTACATTTCATTATCCAAGTCAGACACAAATGCAAACCTACCACCAAAAAAATTTACGGTGAATTTCCAACAAACGATGGCAATGCAAAATATAGTACAATACAGATATTGTAGCTGTTCCACATATGCTATACCATCATACCTATATAGTCCCTTGTACTATTGAAATACCTCAGAAAAGATATTCAAAAAGGCATGTGTAGTATACACCTCCTCTATCCCTTATCTCCTTTATCCCTTTTAAACTAGTGAATTACCTCAAAGAAGGAGGTACTCATGGCGTACTTGCCAACGTTGTCGTCGAAGCCGTCTCCAAAGGCCAAGTCCACGTGGCCCCGAAGGAACTGCCGGAAGCCAGGCCTCTCACTATCCGCCTCAGGCTCCACCCCTTTACACAGCTGCACCAGCCCCCGGACGAGGGAGCTGACGTCACGCGCGCACCCGGACTCCTCCTCGGCGTTTATGTAAACAAACTCCTCGTTCTTGGGAATGGCGAAAACGGATTTAGCACTAGAAAACGAGACAAGTAATGTTTAAGTAATATAATAATGTACAATATTTATAATAAACTACTATATAATGGCTAAGGTACTTTATATTTAAGTCAATTCTATCATCACACATAACTGACCACACATTGGTAATGATCCTGGTCTTTCTTAGCATGAAGTATAGCTGATCCTCTACAGCATGCTCAAGCTTCTTCAGTGCAGTAGGGTTCTTGCGAAGTGGTGTTGGAGCTCTACGGAAGTGGAACAATAGGCGAGGGCAACAGGCCCTACCATGGCTCTCCCAAATGCCACCCACTTCAGCCTCGCTGATAGCTGCCTTTGTCTGGGACGCCAACTCATTCCTGTTAAAAAGAACAAACATCAACCTAATAATCCAATTGATTTGTATAAGTGTTCAAGGACAACTTGTCGATTGAAGTATTACTGTCTAAAACCAAGTTAAGTAACCATTCTTTAGATCTTTTTTTTTTAACTTAAGTCACCATAATCAATGCTTACTTTAGAGTAACTATGCAATTGCTATCCTAAGCTTGTTTAATAATGGGCACAAGGTGCAAGAAGGGCAAGAGAACTAACACAATTTTCCATATTATATAATATCTATATTACCTGTAACCATCAATAGCCTCAAATAACTGGAGATAACCAAGGTCAAAGACTGGTGTGGGCAAGGAGAGCACTACTATATGGCACAAATGGAATATTAGTGCCATAGCTCTACAAGAGTCAATTGCCAGCTCTCCCGCTGCCACCAACCAGTGTGCAGCATCAGCATCCTTCACTGAGCTTTTTGAATCTTCATTGAGATCAGCCACTAGTGATGCAAGCCTTTTAGTATCAAGGTAAGTAACCGCATGTAGATATAAGATGCTTCGTCTTTCATCCCAATGGCATTCAATACCATTCTGAAATGATTTTATAAAAAAAATCATAACTGTATAGCTGTACTAAACAAGTATATTTTTTATTTTAAGATGGAATATTTTGAATTACTAGAAGAGAAAACTATTTTTAAAACTTAAATAAAACATTTAAAATATTAAATAGAAACTTAATCCAGATTTATAAAGACTTTTCAATTTAGTTTCTGTTTCATGTAAATTTACTAAATAAATTCTATATTCCGAGTAAGTAATTCTAAATACTCACCTCTTCACATTTTGTTGAAGACAAAAGTGGTGTTGTTTTGTTAGGATATCGATACGGTGATTTCCCTATTATACCAACGACTACAATACGATCTTTATTAGAGAATACTGGTATATCATTTATTGAAAATACGTTCATTATGGTAGGCAAACTATAGAAATGTTTTCAAGAATGTGGTTTTCAGTAAATCTTTATTGTTAAAAATTATATCTAATTATAACAGGAGAGCAGAACTAAAGAATTTAGCTGAATAATACTTAAATGAAACAATTTATTCATAATAAATTCAAAATAAACCCCTTTCTAACTTTTATTTTGAAAATGAAAATATGACAGATAAATGTTGTATCAAAGCGACAGCTGACAACTGGATTTTCGTTTTGTAACTTGTAATCCTTATTTTGGCAGAGAGTAAAAAACATATATCACACATTTTGCGCACTTGATAAAAGTAATTGCACGATGCTATAATCCAAATTTGTAATCTCTAACCCTTACTGATAGTAAAAAAGACGAAATTTAAACCAATAATAACTTAGAAAAAATTGGCAGCATATTTCAAGAATATGTCATTGTCATGTGTATTTCATGTCATCGCTCAGCTGTTTGACTTTGTAATGTTACTCTAGACTAGACTGTATTGTAACCAAGAGTGCCTTTCGAAATCAAGGCCCACAAGTTTTCACGCGGTATGGAGAAATGTAATAGTCAAATAGTATCGAATGTTAATCCTCGCTATCAAATTCTTGTGACGTTTGCTGCCGATTTTTTAAACATAAGTTATCAGTGATTTAGTTGTTGAAGAATTTGTTTTTTTTTTACATAATGTCTTCAATCGTGGAAGATGTTTGTGAATTATTGGACAGTTACAACGGGAGGGACAAGGTAAAGTATTCGCTATGCGGAAACTGTATAACCTTGATATTAAAAATCTACCGCATGTTATTTCAGTCAATAACCTGTTGCAAATACCAAACAGCTCATTCATTTAAATTAAATAAGAGTATGTCTTAATAAGATTATATCTTTTGCACGGTTTATAAATCAGTTTTGTATAATAAATTTAATTTTTACTTGTTGTAAAATGCTTTTAAAATTATTTAATATAATGTTATTAATGTAACATATTTAATTAAATATTAAATTTATGAATCCGCTTTTATTGAAGAAGGAATACTTACATCTGTATTATTTCTAACATTGTTTCAGAGATTTCTACTTTAAAAATAGTAAAACACAATCACTTATTTTCCTTCCTAGTTTTAACTATAAGTATATTATTTAAAAAGTAAGCTATTAGGAAATATTACGATATATGACATAATTATTACAACACACTATCTAAAACTCTACAAATACATAATTGCTTAACCCTGAACTGTGCTCATTAAAAAAGATATAAGATGGTCTATGCACATTAAGTATGAAGCCAACATTGCCTTTTGAATTCAGTCATTCAAAAATAAAATATCAATCAAAAATGAAAAAGTAGTGATATCATATTCTATAGTACTATTCTGGCCAGGCAATAGTGGACTATTGAAGAGTTTTTTTTAAGGATATATCAAGATTAATTAACAAGTAATTGCTTTATTGAGCTAAATAAGTAATTTGCTTGACAGGTTGTCCGATTAACATGCTATGCATTCAAGTTATATGGCTGCCTCATAGGCGAAAAGTCTTGGCAGGCAGCTGGCTCCCGGCTGTCCAACGCAAGGATGATGCTGAGACTCTTCGATGATATACCTATGATACGACACACATACAACTATGGTCTAGGAAAACATGTAAGTATATATATTTGTAAAAAATATTACTTCATTTGATATTCCAGCCGTGAAAGTAAACTATTAATACTTTTGCAGTACTATATTTTGAATAAATTTATCATTTATAACTAATAGTAATTTTTAATTTAGGATTAAACAGAATAACATGACAATGGTAATTTCATTCCGTTCTTGTATTCATTCAAATTTATAATGAGTGTAACAATGTATGTAATTTGAAAAAAAGATAGCTTCCCACTAACTGATAAAATTGTAATTGAAGCATGCCTATTATCATCATATAATGACTTTTATCATCTTATTTTTAATAACTTTAAAAAATCACAACAATGTTTATGAGGATTGTTTGCTCTAAATTGTATCACACTTGTTTTATTTGTATCATAAGGTTTTCATCACTGATTTTTTAAAACATAAGAAAATCTAAGATAGAAGATGAAAATAAGGTTGCGCTTTCTTTTGTAATTAAAATTATGAGATACCGCTCATTTGTATGTTGTAATCGCCACAATGGTGACAATTTTTCAACCAATCAACGAAAAACAAGCACCATTCTTTACCGATTTGAAAGGCGATGTTCCAAGCGTTTTTACTATAATAATAATATCATAGGACATCTCATACATTGCCATCCGATCCCAAGATAGGCAGAGCCTGTATAAGCCTGTAATACATACTTATATAGATATTTAATACCCAGACACAGACCAAATACCTATGCTCATCACACAAATATTTTGTCCTGGGTGGAAATCGAACGTTTGGCTTTGTAGTCAGGAGCACTGATCACTAGGCCAACTGGCCAGTCCTGCCAGATACAGCAGTAGTTGTTCAGGATTTGGACTCTCAATACGAATTCAATTTGCTCAAACGATCAAACTCCTAATCCCAATAATTAATATTTATATGTATAAAAATTTAATTAGCAATTTACTATGAGATGCTTCCATTTAAAAAAATAAATAATATGAGAAAAATGTTGTCTGCAAAATTGCAAGGAGTTTTGTCTTTAAATTTTGGATGGGTTGGGTTAGTCAAACAAGATAGGTCAGGCTCTCATTTGCACTGAACTTTCCAAAGGTTCAATGCCCATTTACAAATTAGAAGGTGTAAGGTAGAAGGTGACAGTGACAGTGGATGTACAAGCATGACAGCTTCAGTATTTATCGGTTTTACTTGATGATAAGAGTTAAGAGTAACAGGATGTCTATATTATTACTGTTTGACAACATGTCTACTACCCCTCTTTCGTTATAGAAATCTACTTTGATCCTTACTTTTATTTGCTTATTTAATTAGGAATATTTTTTACTAGGAAACATCAAAAATAGCAGCATTGCTGGGAGTCCTTGCAAATATGGTGGACCAGGCTTTCCTGCCAGTAGAGAAGGCCTGCTGGCTTCATGACGTTGGTATTCTTAAACTGTCTCCAAAGACAGCCGACCGCTTAGAAATCGTTAGCACAGCACTATGGGCCATTAGCCTTTATATATCGCTGCTACAGTAAGTACTATATTGTGTTGAATTTAACTCATTATTTTTTATTACTATTACTACTTAAAATAACATTTGTTAGTAAATTTACTAACATCAGTTTCAGTATCACATGTACAGAACTACTAATTTTGTTCAAATTAATTGTTTTAGTGACATTATAATGCGTTTTTAAACCATTAATTGTCACTTTCCTTGCATTTAGACTAGTTTCGGTATAAATGTACATAAATTGCTATCTAATGATGCTAGAACATGTTAATTTTGAATTTTTGAAAAAACACATTTCAATTAATAATGCAAAACTATCACCTTATTTAAACCCAACACATGCTAAAAATACACTGATTCAATCAATGTTTACACCGGCCTATTTAGACTCGGAAGGCTAGATTGAATGTAAAGGGCATAAATGTCAAAGAGATGTAAAGAAAGTAAAACACTGATGCATACCATTTGGATGCGTCTGCCTTATATGTATGTAATAATATAAAATAAAATGTGTGTGTGTGTTTTTTTCACACAAAACCATGAAAATATTAGTATTTGGTATGATTTTTAAATTCCCGAAGTAAAATATATGTGTCACAATGCAACTTGTGCATCTGTATATAGTATATAGACTCGTTGTAGCTGTGTTCAGGCGCTCGCATTTCTTTCAACATACTCTCGCGATTTAAGTTCAAATTCTTGTGGCGGTACCAATGAATTTGTTAATTTGGTATTAACAAATTTAAGGGCTGATTTACATGCTCAACGATTAAGGAAAACATCGTGAGTAAACTCGTATTATTAAGAAACAAAAATAAAATTCTTAGATATGTTAAATACGCCAATCTGCATTGGAGACGCATGACGGTCTGTCCTATGGATAATATATATATACTGAAATAGATGCGATACTTGAGAAATCAACCGTTTTTATTTACCCGCCCTCTCCGCTAGATGGCGCTGGTGGCCTTTGTGAGTATAAATACATACAAAGTATACTTTTAGCTATAAATTACCACCACAATCTGAAGTCAAAATAAATATATCATATTGCTTTTATCTTACAATAGTAGCAGCTTTTTTAAATCCATTTTATATAATATGCCAACTCGAAACTGTAAGACGAACAAAATTTTATAGGCGTACATTACTTAACGACAAAAGAAAGTTGACAGAATGTTTCCAGTAATTACACAAAAATATTTAAACTAATCTGCGTGGTGTAACGCTAAATTGCATATTCTTTTTGTGGGTTGATAAGTGTATGATGTATGATTAAACGCATGTTGTTACGGAAATTTAAAAAATAACGTATGACAACAAAAAACATATGACATTCTTTAAATATAAATTGCCAAATGTAAGCGGGAAACAGTTAATTAATTAGGTTTATGCCTGCCTTCGTGCATGAAGTAATTGTTTTAACTATTATTGTATTTTGTTTATAACTGCCTCCGTGGCCTAGTGGTATAGGCCCGCGCTTTAAAAAACGGAGGTCGTGGGATCGAATCTCGCAGAGGGATGACTTTGTGTTGTTGTTTCTTAGTTGGATTAGGGCGATTGCCTGACAAGTAAGATGATCCAATCGTTATTGCCTCTGCGCACTCTGTCCATCAATGCATCGGATGGACATGTAAAAAGTCGTTCTCGGCTTCGTGTCGATGCCATCTAGCGGTAGCTTGGAGAAGTCGTTATTAAGAAATCGGTTTAATGTCACCGCTTCTGCGCCTTATCTCTCTCCGGTCGTGTCGGTTATCCGCTCCAACGGGCTATGGGATTAAAAAGAAGAGTGAGTGCACCTGTGTTTGCGCAAATGCTTGTGCACTATAATATATCCTGCGCACTTGGCTAATCTCTTGTAGATCGGCCACCGTGGCCGGAATCGATCGGGAGGTATCAATTAAATTGTTTTATGTGGTTTGTAAAATTCTTGACAAATAAAAAATTATCTGATTCATCCATAAATAGGCCTGCACGTACTATGTCATAATGTTTTAAGTTTAGAAATCTCTCGGATTTTTCGGTTTCTCTGCTCCAGTACGCTAAGTATAACATTATGTTTAGTATACGGTGGTAGAGCCATGTAGTTGCACCCGCTGCTGAATGGGCTGGCTCGAACCGGATAAGTACCACGACCTCATGAAAAATCTGCGTAGAGTGAAAGTATTTTTGCTTCCACATTTCGTCCGATGAGTGAGGTGGCCAGTGGCCCATCCCCATCCCTTCCCATCCTATCTCTCTCACTCCCCTCCCTACCTCTTTTTCCATCCCCTCCTCCTTCCTCTCTCGCTCTTTCAAAAATTCCCCCCCTTAAAGGCTGGCAACGCATTTGCTAGTTCTGTAATGCTGCAAATGTCCATGGGCGGCGGTGATCACTTATGATCAGGTGAGCCGCTTGCTCGTTTGTCAGCCTAAACCATAAAAAAAACCCTAACCAAAAGTATTGAGCACCCATGACATCGTTTCATTTCCGAGGAATGTTGCAAGAAAATAAATTAAAACAATTGAATATAGGCTCGATTCATTATTTATTCATATAAAATCAACCTTCCGCCACCCTTTGCTTGAACTACTGCAGAAATTCTTTTCGTTAGAGAGCTAACAAGCTTTCTACAGTCTTTTGGGTATATTGCGTCCCATTCTAATCGCAGGCAGTTTTAGCTCTTCCTTGATGTTTAAAGTGTGGCCCCTGAATTTGTGCTTTAGTAAAATCCATAAATGTTCTATGGGGTTCAGGTCTGGAGACTAGGCGGGCCACTCAATAAATTCAATAGAGTTTTCGGCATAGCGTATTATCTTATTGGAATTTGACTCCATCTGTGTTCGTACCGCCAAAAACTTGTGAATATGAGGGCATCTACCCCGATTTGAGGACATTTAAGTATTTTGTAGAGTTCATACGGCCCTCACATACGAACACTTGTCCAACTCCGTAGTCCCTCATACAGCGCCAAACCTTTAACCTTCGTCGTGTTTTATAGTATGGTACAACACACTCTGGATTAAATTATTCGCCTACTCGGCGCACAAAAATCGACCGACGAGTGTACCAAAAATCTAAATTATAGAAAAATGTAGATCTTTACGCAAATTAAAATATTTTAGTAATGCGTGTTATTTAAAGACATATTTTATAATAATTAGTTATTCTTACCGAGCCTTGTTGTTGTTATAGGATAGCGAGGGGTTTTTCCTAGCTTTACAGCTTTTCAAATCAGCATCCTGAAGTCTTCTACGGACAGTTCGAGTAGAAATTGATCTATTAATTTCTAATTATAATTCGGCAGCGAGATTTGAAGATTTTTTTAACAACTCACTGAACTTTCGGTCCACACGTTCTGTAGTAATACGTTTGCGTCCACTTCTAGACTTCTTACTATTTGGTCTGGGAGGATATTACACAAATCGGTGCGAACATTTCAAATTTTTTTGTGATTTCCCTTCCTCGTGTAAAGTTGGATTTGCGATCGTTTCTCTAATATTTATTCATTCTTATGGGACTATTGACAATATATTACAATATAAAATAAATCTGAACTCTAATGGCGCACTAGTTCACTGGATGTGTACACAGTACATTTACGGTAGTAGAGCCACGCAGCTGTTCCCGCTACTTAATGGGCTGGCTCGAACCGGTTCAGTACCACGACCTCACAGAAAATCGGCGTAAATTGGAAGTATTGTATTTTTGCTTCCGCGTTTCGTCCGGTGAGTGAGGTGGCCGGTGGCCCCCTCACTCACCTTGGTGGATACCCCTCCATCTCCTCTCTCCTGTCCCCTTTTTTCCCCACCATGCCCTCCCCTCTTTTCCTCCACCCATACCATCAAAACATCCTCTCACTCCCCCTCTTCCAAAAATTCCTCCACTGCCGCTTGCTCGTTTGTCAGCCTAATACATAAAAAAACACAACGGGCGAAAGTAGCGGACTGATAAAAAAAATAGAAAAATGTTAAAATGACAAATTTTATTTTGCCAGATGTTTTACTAATTACGATCTGGTTAGTTAGTTTTTATGATTTCTTCGGGACCGAATAGTTAATCCTTAAAAAATAGGCTTTTCTTTTCGTTCCTCATTTTGCACACGTGCAAAGTTTATAGGGAGCTCAATACTTTTTGGCAAAGGCTGTATAAGACTAGCATGATAGTTTTCATTTTCGTCAGTGTTATTGTTACTAATTAGGTTGATAATGTTACACGATATGTTATCGTAAATTTGCATCAGATTAGATAAATACTTCGTCTTATCTAATCTATCGTATAATACTTTCATGTGCTGATGTTGTTTTGCTTAAAAAATGAAATCATATTGCTGAATCATATTTCTATATACGTCACAAATTAAAGTTCATGTAGTATCTTTTCTTAACACCCCTCATTATACGAGGGGTGTTCAATAAGTAATGAGAATGATAAGTTTCTGTAAATATGAAATGCTTATTTAAAAAAAATCGACTTGGCCTCTTAAAATCTGTACTGCGGCGATCACGGCTTCATCGTTTTCAAATTTCTGGTCTGAGGTGCTCTTTTAAACGTGGAAAAAAATAAAAGTCGTTAGGAGAGAGCTCTGGTGAGTATGGTGGATGCTCAAACAATTCAAAGCCAGCATCTTTGACGGCAGCCATCGCAACTCTTGACGTGGAGGCGTTGTTCTGGTAAAAAAAAACGATTTTTTTTTATTTGTTGTGTATATAAATTCCTCCGAATAGTAGTTCTATAATCGTGGTATACTATATAAATACCCGTTTGCTATACCAGAAAAGAGAGCCCATAGCTGGATGGGATCGCCTTAAATTTCTTCGGAATCGGATATGATGGCCTCTTCCCGGTCATGGATTGTTGTTAAGTTATATTGGTGAAGCAACGTTTCGTCCGCAGCAATAAAATGAGCCATAAATTGGTCAGGATCTTGTTGTAACAATTCCAAACAGCTTTGTGAAATCCGCAGGCTGATTTGTTTCTGAACGTCCATAAGGATTCTAGGTGTCCAGCGCGCCTTTTTCATGCCCAAATGGTCACATATAATTTTGTGAACACTCTCTATCGAAAATTTAACTTCATCGGCGATAAAACGAAAAGTAACACAACAGTTCGTAAAATTATTTTCCCGATTTTTTTTATCACTTATTCGGTTACTGCTGTGAAAAAAGAATCCACACTTAGGGCGGTTCAGCCGACATTGGTGCTCGGTCTTTCATAAGCATTACAACGAGAAATGCCGAAATTAATGAACGAAAAAACGACTATCGTTGAAAATTAAACATAACATATCACGCCACATGACATAGATATATTT
>DWHO01004301.1:0-11193 GCA_018247575.1 Eurytides lysithous rurik
TCAAAAATAATTATTGGGAGTAGTAACTGGTTAATTATACATCATCCAAAACAAGTTTTAATCTGACGCATCTCTGGATGGCGGTTCATATTTTCATGGGCATTGTCCTTTCCAACAATAATACAATAATAATTTTATTTTCATGCTATACTCAACATGACTAGAAAACTAACAGTAATGCAACTCAACTTATCTGTTTACCTATTTTTTATATGTGAAGCTAAATAAAAAAAACACTGGGTTTTTAAAGTTTTATTTGATACATAAGTATGTAGGGAATTTAGCAACAAATCACATATCCACTTCATTCAAATGTACCTGAAATAATAAAAAAAAATCAATATACATAATTTTTTTGTAAATAATATAATAAATTACGCATGTAAAATTCTTGTTTTCCATATTATAGTCCTCATGAAAGTTATAGCTTTCATAAGGGTGGAGATGGTATTCAATCTTCCCTCCAATTCTTTACATTATTCTCATAATGAGATAACGACTGCCTCAGAGGGTTATTTAGTGAACAAATTGCTAAATAATTGTTTGTTTAAAATAATTTAATCATCTGCTTTCCACCATTAAATAAACCATGATAGGCCTGCTTTTTAATAGGTAATAATGTAGTGAAATAATAAGAAAATGCAGTTAAAAGGCATCCTAGAATTTAATAAACTTTAAATGAAATATTAATAATTTTCTTCAGACAGAATTATAACTATACTAAAACTACTTTTGAATTATTCATTTTATAATCTATAACAAAGCCACAGCCATTGTTGATATATCAGTTGTTACAGAAAGGGTATATTAAGCCAATAGTTAATGTGTTAATGAATAAAGAGTTTCTAGACTTTATATTATTACTGTAAATACACATAACAAGAAATTACAAAATACTGAAATAAGTTTTCAAATATTAAAAATGGGTGCTCTGTATGTACAACACCTAGTAGTAAACTTTCAAATTGGTGCATCAACTAATCATACGAGTTGTGTGGCGGACTAACAATTGCCTGGCAACAGTGCTAAAGGTGAATGAACATTTTAGTAATGTGCACAATAATTTTATGTGAAAACAAAAATCTTTCATTTTGATCTAAAAATTTTCTCACTGGACCATATTGAATATAGTATTCAGTCCATTCAGCCTGATATACAGTTTTAGTACACTGAGTGGTATTCTGAAATAATGGTTATGAATATAAACATAAATGCTAACGCAAAAGCTAACATTGGCTTGACTAGACTAGTCAATTTCTGTAGATAACAACTTATATCACCTATACTGTAACATTGTAAATTGAATGATAACTTTATACCAGGTATAACTAATACACGAGTCATGTGCAAATCTACTATAATAAAAAATTATAATAGCAAACATAGCATATATTCGTGGACACACTTAGATTTAAAAACGACAAACAACGAAATCAGTTGCTAGAGTTGGATGTATTTTGTATAAGTGATCAAATATATTTACATCAAATAGTGATATATATACGGTTTTCCTAGGTGGCCTGATACGCTAAGCTGTTTCCATAGAATAATCCACACGTGTGTAGTCAGTAATATATTATTTCGTATAAATCGATGAACGATGCACACGTGTTTTCACTGCTAGGGCGAATGTAACATACAACACAACTCTAAAGAATATATTTAGAAAAGAGGGATACTTTTTATCTTTACAAGAAAAACATATACGCGGACCGGTTGCAGTTTGGACGACTTTTACTGCAATTTTAACATTTTGGTAGTATAATTAAATATTAAGACTTACCATTTATTTAGACCTCGCACGCATCTTCCTCCTTTTACGCTTTAGCCTCCGCATACGCTTCTTACGCCACTGAAACAATTTTTATAAATTGGAATTAAAACGAGGTGAAAACTTACAGTAACAAATAAGAAATTAATAAAAACTAATATCACTAAATACCTTGGCTCTCATGTTATAAAAGCTAAAAGAAGTGGACTGGTGTTGTCGACAAAGGTATAGGTTTAATGATTGTTAAACAACTATGCGATTAAAAATCGCAGCCTCTGCTGCGAGAAGTCTGAGTAAAAGAAAGAATAATTTTAAGTGACATTAATTCCATCGAGTTTGTGTTGCCAGTATGTCATATATAAAAGTATCGATATCTAAGTATCGAATATTGGATGTATTGACTATCGATGCACGAAAGATTTGACTAGATAATTTTTAAACAATGTATTAGATTACACAAAACATGTTTGATCATACAAGATTTAATTTAAAAAAAAAGAATTTAATTGCTACATATTATTTCACAAGTTTGGTTACTAATTTTTATTAGAAAATATCCTGCTCCTTGATTTTGTAATCACGACCTTATTTTTCTATTATATATTCTAAAACCTCCTAAACCTAAGGTTCTATACCTACGTTTTTTGCAAAGATATGCGTCGAAAAACGGCATACACAAACGGGAAATATCGAGTGGAAATCTTTGGTTGACAAAGTCGTCACCATAGATGATAAAGTCGATATTCTAAACACCTGTATCAAAGCGTTATAAGACGTTCATGCCCCCACCAAAACAGATTGAAGCGTCCACCATCACCTTGAATGTCAGAGGGTATCCCTATGATTATAAGTCGTAGACCGCACAATTGGTAAACTTTAAAAAGAGTGATTTCCACTTGGACAATGTCCTTAGTTGAAAAATATAGGTTACAAATGTAAGTCAGAAAATGGCAGGGTCTCTGCATTATCTCTATCGTCTCAAAAACCTTTTAGCAACTGAAACTAAAGTAATGCCTTAATTTTCCCTTTGATCGACTATGGCGACGTGTTATACTTTGATCTGAATGCAGATCTGCTCAATAAACTAGACCGAATTCTAAATAACTGCATTCGATTTATTTTCAATCTTTGTAAGTATGACCATGTTTCTTGTTATTGTTCACAACTTCACCGGCTTCCACACGCGAACGACGTTCCTTAAGATTATTGACTACGCCCTATTCCTTGCTGCATTCTTCTTGTATACCCTCGTACTGTTTCTTATGGAGTGGGTTGACAACAAGCAAACGTCTGAATTGAAAGTAAGTAATGACCGCCATTGTCCATAACACCGCCAATGGACATTTGCAAACAATGTATATTGTATATGTGTATAATGTATATTTATTCGCTTTTATATTTTTGTATATTCTTAAGTATGTATGTACATATCAATTATTTTTTTATATGTTCTATGTTTAATATCTTACTAATTGTTGACTTTTATTATTTTTTATTTTTGTTTAGCTTATTATTTCTCTCCCATTACCTTAAGGTTGACTGGTAGATAATGCCATTAAGTCCACATTTGTACAATGATTATGCATAAGGATTAAATAAATAAGTTTGTTAAATGGTGGCATTTTTCTAATAGTTTTCTAGCGTGCTTTTTTTTAAACTCGAGTAAAATAATTGTGTACAAAAAATATGGTTTCTTGTATTTATACACATTATATTAAGAAAAAAAAATATTGATGAGCATATTACGGACGTGAAGCACTGATTCTAAAAACTATTCTCCACATCTATTCATACATTATTCGTGAAAAACGCACTGTCGTCCACACACAAGGCCGGGAGTAGATTCTTATCTCAATTGGAGGTTTTGTTGTTGGTAAAAAAGATATATACACCTGTATATATCTTTTTTACCAACAACAAAACAAAAAATTGGCTTAGTCTCTAAATAAATATGACTTTTGTGCTTGTGGTATATTTGTTTATTTTGTTTTATAAGTCGATCATAAATAAGGTAGATACAACTGAAATTCGAACGCACAGCGAAAGGTGCTTTGGTGCAACGGTTCACATTACTACATTCTGTTGACTGCCTTCTCCATATCAAGCCTCTTCCGATAAAGCTATAAAAGCTTTCGAGTTAAGAATGTATTAATACATTAAAAAAAAAACATTATCTGGTTTCACGAGGTACTTAGAGTGCAAATTATACTTCATGATATGAGCAAAAAAGGTACATTTTTACAGTGCTGTAGTCCTATTTTGGTTGTCCGTGCTGCACTTTATCTATCATTGTTATGTATAGTTTTATACTTAGAATTTATTTATATCTAGTAACAAATTATAAACTAAGATTCTTATTAAGAGATTCAGTGTAAATTAAACTTAGTTTTATTTAGGTGAAAGATTTTTAATCTGTTTAGAAAAATTAACTTCCGCACATATGTTGTTTGACATAGCACCGTCAACTTGTAATATTCGCGCCAAAAACTCTTTATTTAGAAAGTTAGTGTATTAGCAATTATTTTGTAGAGCTGTAACAGTGAAACGGTTAGTACATCTTCTGTTTATGTTGTTTGTGTACCTTATTTCATTTTTTTAAATAAATGCTGCTTTTACGTTTTTAATTGCCGAAGTATAAAATTATTTTGATAGTGTCCAGTGTTACCAACATTGTAGTCACACATCATGTCGAGTGCAAGCTACATGATTTCATGTTTTGCATTTTAATACTTTTTATTGATTCTTAATGTTTGCCAATAATCAGTAGATCTACGTCTATATAGTGTTTATTTTGCAATGCTGTTAATAAAATCTATTATCGTTTACTGAGTGTGTAAGTGTAAATTTAAAAATGGTTACTTCTACTAAGGTGCCTGACAAAAAGATTGTGAAGATGGCAGAACAGAATAACAGTGCTGTAGTACCTCAAAGAACATTACTAGGAGAAGTTAATGAACACATAACATGTACATTATGTCGAGGTTACTATATTGACGCGACCACAATTGTAGAATGTTTACATTCATTTTGTCGAAGTTGTATTATAAAACATTTACAAGTAAAAAGCTATTGCCCCGTGTGTGAAATGATGATAAATTCGGCTAAACCTAATATAAAACTGGACAAAGCCCTGCAAGACATTGTTTATAAATTAGTTCCTGGTCTTTTTCAAAAAGAAATGGAAAGACGACAGCAATTTTACGCATCGAGGCCTGGTCCGGCTGCTTCTGCTACACCTGAGCAACGGGGCGAAGATACTGAACGAATTATTTTTAGTCCTGAAGATGTAATATCCTTTTCCTTAGAATATGCTGATATCACTGATACCGACAGTATTTCAAGCAAGTCATCAGATAGTAATGAAGCTCAAAATAATTTGGCGTCTGCTAGGCGATATTTGCAATGCCCTGCTGTTGTTAATATAAACCATTTGAAAAAATTTTTGAGTATGAAATTTGATATAGACAGTTCACAATTTGCTATAGACATTTTGTATAAAAGAGTGCCTCTGCCAGATTACTATACTTTAATGGACATTGCATACATCTATAATTGGAAAAGAAATGAACCAATGAGGTTTTTTTATCAAATTATTGATTATGTTGCAATTCGTAACAGGTTATTTGAAATAAATAGAAAAACTAACCATTTCACTGAAAGAAAACCAAGTCCTACATCTACAGAAGAAACAATTGTCAGTAGTCCTATACCAAACATGAATGACCATGGATCAGAAATTTCTTCAGGAACTGATAGCCCTATGCCTGATGAAAATATAAAAAATAGCTCCTTAAATAAAGGTATTGTGAATAGTCAAGTTACAGATGATAACACCACAGATGGTTCATGTTCTAATAAACCTATTTGCAGTTCACCCAATAAAAAGAATGATGATGAAGTTGAAAAATCACAATTTTTAAATTCCTTTGAATTGACAGCTAAAAATAGCAGTTTAAATGTTAAATTTTCTCCCACTAAGACTAATCAAGAACCTTTAAATTCTCTTGAAAGTACTTCAAAAAATAGTGTGTCTAAAATTGAAGAAACTTTGAAAAGGAAGCAGCCCCCATCTCTTAATATTCCAGAAATTAAAAAGTTAAAGATAGAATTAGAAAAGGCGAAGATACCAGTTTCTTTACCCTCACAGTCTCTTGTCCCTTCAAGAGAAGCAGTAAAAGTTGATAAAGCCCTTGATAATTCTGAAAAAGTTAAAGAAAATACTGAATCAGTAAAAAGTTCACAAATATCTTCATTTTTAAATACTAATCCAATGAATACAATAACAAAAGAAATAAAACAACCACCAGCATCTGCAGTAGTCAAGCCACAGGTTTCAGATAACTTAGGAATGAAAAGGAATAATACCGGATCACAAAATACATCATCACCAAAACGAAAGCCAAATGAAATTTCTTTACCACAAACATCATCAGGTGCCAAAACAGTGTCTCCATTAAAACTGCATATACCTAAAATAGAAGCGCAATCATCTGCTACGAAAGTTCCTGAAGTGTCAAAACAAATTGTTAAAAAAATGCCAGAGTTGAAGCCAAGTACACCATTATCTTCTTCAAATTTCCAAAGCAAAGTTCCACCAGTCAATAAAGTGCGTATGGATCTGCTTGCAAATAACAGTGATCCAACAATAGACAGAAGCAAAATTTTATCTCAAGTTAAGTCATCTTTATCTATACCAAACACAAGTCAAACAACATCAGGTGATCCTTTAAAGTCTCTCTTTGACTCCTGCAAGATTAACATACCATCTTCACTGTCTATTACTTTAACAGATCAAAAATTAGAGAACAGAATTTCAGAATCAATTGTAACAGATCAAAAAAAGGGTATGGTCAATAAAAATCTATCAAGTGCAACTAATGTGTCAGCTCATAAAGTGCCAAGTCCACCAGTCCATAATTATATTGAGATCCTAAAATTGCCTGAGACAGATCCTAAGAAAGTTAACAAGCCAGAAAACAGTAATGATGTCAAAGTGACTTCAACAAACAAGAATGATAACACAATGCAAGCAAAACCTGTCAATAAAACTTCTGAAACATCGGCAAAAGGTCCTATACCTAATCTTAAACCAATAGCAGACACAAAGTTAGTAAAGCAGAGTGGATCATTTTCTGCACCCATCACATTTCAACAAACTTTTGAACAGCAGTTACAATCTATGCAATCGGATAAGAAAACAAAATTACCAAAAACTAAACCTCAAGTACCAAAACTTGTACCAGCAACACCAAAAGCATTTAGTGTAGCAAATAAATTAAATGCTCCGAACACTAAACCAGCACAGAGCAATATACCCTCAGTAGAAAATAAAACTAATGCTGCTTTAGATTTATCCACACCACACAATATTCAAAGTCAATTGGGTCCACAACAAACAAAGGCATTTGAAACCATGCAATCCATTGCAAATCTAGCCAAGAAGCAAGGGTTGCCCTCTAAATCGTTGGCTCTTGCTACATCACAGGGTAACATTTTCTCTAGTATGTCAAACAGACCTTCAAACACAGTGACCTCTCCTCTAAGAGTTCCATCAAGTAGTGGAATTAGTCAATTAAAACTTGACAAAATAAATCCAGTAGTACCGTCAGCAACACCCATTCGACAAGAAATGTCTAGTAGCAATAAATTGAGTCAGATAAAACCCGCTAATAATCCTAATGCAACTATTCCTAACTTAAGTTACCCAATATCAGCTCACAGTTCTCAAAACCCAGTCCAACCTTCACCTCGATCTCAAACACGATCGCCTAGTTCGTCTCCCAAGTTGGTAATAGCTGAGGAGAAACAATCTGGTAACAATTCACTTGAGCATAACATAAACCAATCAAATCAAATAACAAGTACTCAATTATCAGGTATGAATGCAGCTAAGAGTGAGTCACCAAAACCTGCACCTGGGCCTTCAAAGCCACTGAAACCATTAATACCTCCAGGAAAAGTACCTGGTATTAGACAACCGATCACTCCAACTTTAAAACAGAATCCTGTCATGAATTCGCCTGCAGATTATCTCAGTCAAGCACCATTACTCTCAACCCACCCTGGCATAACACATTTGTTAAGACATCAGATGGAAATGCAAACAGCATGGTTCAAAGCTCAAAGACAATATGATTTGTTTAAAAACATGTCCAATATGGGTCATCAGAGTCAAAATGATTTTAACAACAAAGACAAACAGTAGCTTCTAAGTGTTTTGTTTTTAATGACATTCGCTTGGATCATATAGTTCAGGTTATCAGTGTGGTGGAATTCCTTGTGATTATACTTTAAGAGATTTTATTTTAATATTGCATCATTTTCTTAGATTGTTTCTTTATTATTAAGCACCATATATTGTCATTATTTTTTGGTTTGACTAAACAATGTGGAATGTAAACTAAGTGCATAACAAGAATTTATTTACGACAAATCTCAAATATTTTTTCTGAATTTAAATAAGTAATACTGTAAGAATACTTTAAGGAATATTTAATTGAAATTGTTTTCAATTGCTGTATTTTGCTGTATAATTTATATTATAAATAATTGCTATTTAAAATTAAACATTTTTCAATAGTAATGTTGTTTTTATAACCTATTTCATTGTTTTAGCAATAGTCAATCTTGATTAAAGGTAAATTTAACAATATACTAAATAACATGTTTGATGACATTTTATACAAAATTTAATTTTTTTAGATGTCTGCTGTTCAAGCCACAATTCCCTTTAAATCCAAAAAAAAAGTTGATGTAAAATTAAAAACAGAGATAGTAAATGAAGACAATGAAGTTTTAAATGATGTCGATATTGTATTAGCTAAACGAAAATCAAGAAGATACAAAAATGATGACCATATAAAAGAAGGTATGAAGTATGGTATCTATGTTAATTATTCCAACATTGTTTTCTGTAAAAAATTACATGTCTAGTAAATATTACAATTTTATTTTCCAGATCTATTTGTGTTATCCCATTATTTGTTTTGAGAAAGTTGTTGACTCTTATTTAATATATCACACCCTTCATTATACATAATCACAACTTCTTTTTTAGGCTGTTCCCCACCAAAATTAGTAAAAATAGTTGATGATTACGACGAGGAAATTGATAAGGAAAATTCAAATGACGGGTGAGAGTTTATGTTTATAAGACATTTGAAATAGTTATATTGCGGATATCGTATCCCTATCGATTTACGGAGGTAAAGCGTCATAGCAGTTTTCGCTGCTGAATGGAACAGAATAGACCGGCTCCAACCGGATAGGTACTACGACCTCGCAGAAAATCGGCGTTAAATGGAGGTGGCAGTGTTTTCGCGTTTCATCCGGTGAGGTAACCGATGACCACTCCCCATCCCTTCTTTTTCAGCCTTCTCTTTCCAAAAATTTCCATCTTAATGGCGGGCAACGCATTTGCAAAATGTTTGACGTTACAAATGTCCATGGAAAGCAATAAGCTATCTTTGTTTGTGAGCCGCTATCTCGTTTAATCCGTTGCCTAATCAATAAAAAATCCGCCATTACGCGTATTACGCTTCGATTTGGGATTACACGTCGATTAGCGTATAGGTGATATTTTAAAAAAGAAGAAAAACACTAAAATGAACTACAAAAGAATATATTCATATCAATAAAGAAGTACTTAAAAAAAAATCTTCGGGGTCAAACCATGGGGTCAGATTGGTGAATTGATATTGAGATCTTAGATCTTAGAACAGAAGATGGTAGCGCCGACGCTAAAGTGGTTAAGATAAAGATGATGTTAGTAAAATGCATTTAGAAAAACATATTCAAACAAATGGCTAAACAATTAATTACGTCGAAGTACAACGTCACTCCAAAACTGGCGAATTCTTATTTACAAAATACCCTGACCTTTATTTCATTTACAGTAACGTCAATCATAATAACTCATTGAAACCATTGGTTAGTCGTGAAAAGGAGATCGCGTGGCTTGAAAACTTCTTAATAGATCGTCTTGACAAGGAGGAATCTGCATCTTTGTATATATCTGGACAACCTGGTACCGGGAAGACGGCAAGTTTGACCTACATTTTACATTTACCAAAGGTAATTAAAACATACGCAATTTTAAGACATGATTTACTATTTTTTATTTTGTAGAGTTTTTGATTGAACTTGTGTCAATTTTCAGATTAAACACGGATATAAACAAATATACGTTAACTGTACAATGATGAAGTCTGCGACGAGCATTTACAGTAGAATTTGTAAAGAGCTACAACTGCGAACGTCGGGGTCGACGGAGAAAGCCTGCCTCAGTGCAATTGAAAAATATTTCAATAAGAAACACAGGATGATGTACGTGTATACAGTATCTATATATTAATACGTGAAGAGTAAACTTTGGACCCCTCTTATAGCCTATTGCGCTTGCGCGTTTCAGTTTTGTGGAATTCATTCATAAAATATATATTAAATTAGATAAGCTAATTCGTTCATTGTTTACGTTTATAATACTAATGTTAAACACTTTATTTGTCAAATCATAAATGAATTCAAGAAAGCCTCCTTGGTCGTTTCGACCACAAAGCGATCGCTAGTTTATATGAAAAGTTTAGTTTAACTGTTTAACGTTTTTGTTGATGAAAGTATTACTTCTTAAAGTACTTAAAGATAGGTGTTCCTCTTTTAAATTTTAAGCTGTTAAAGCTATTTCGCCGTATTGACGACGGTTTTTATGCTGAACTCCGCATTTGTGTGCCGCCGTCAGGCACCATTGTTCACGTCTATGTATCACGTTTTCAGACTGCTCGTTCTGGATGAAATCGATCAGCTGGACAGCAAGCGGCAGTCAGTGCTGTACACGATATTCGAGTGGCCGGCGCTTTTCGGCTCCCACGTGGTGCTTGTGGGGATCGCAAACGCCCTCGACCTGACTGAACGGACGCTGCCCCGTCTGCAAGCGCGCTGCTCCCTTCGCCCCCAAACGCTCCACTTCGCGCCCTACTCCAAGCAGCAGATCATCGACATATTCGTCTCGGTGCTGGCGGGTGAAGACAGGAGCCAAGTGTTTTCGCCTGTCGCCTTGCAGATGCTGGCAGGTGTGTGCCCTATTGTTCACAAGTAGTCGAAGTTTTAATATTGACAACCGTCATTGGTTTCTTTATGAAGGTGTTTTTCTTTATACCATGTTGGCAGTCAATAGATAATATAATTTTTTGAAATTTTCACTTTACTTTCTACAAATTATGTTTATGACGCGAACACTGTGTATGTACAATGTTGTTTTCATTAATTTAATCGTATCTGTAACACGACAAATTCAAATAAAAAGTCTATCTACGTAATAATTAAACAAACAAAAAAAAAAGCAAAGCCAGTAACAGATTCTAACGAAAGTTTTATCTTAATATTTAGATGAAGCGATTTGTCTCATTCATAAGTTTTTGGTTTTT
>DWHO01004302.1:0-11193 GCA_018247575.1 Eurytides lysithous rurik
CTACACCAACAGGCCAGTAAACCAGTGGTGGTACTACCTAGGGTTGCCCTACTAAGGAGTAAAATTTATAAATCTTAATTAGTACATAATTCCCGCAACGCTCAAATTTAAAACTAAATTTATAAATTTTACTCCTTTGTAGAGCAAGCCGGGCTTTTGGGCTTGTATGGTAGGTACTACCATACATGCCCAAAAGCCCGGCTTCTGGAGCCAACCTATCGATAATGGATTTTAACCTAACGGTAATAATGCGATTTATACGTGCATAACGACGATATGCATATAAAAATAAACTATTTGCGGATACACGGAAATAAAACGAAATACACCGTCTTATTTTTAACTTTAATTCCCGACGTTTCAAACATTTTGCCGCAGCGTTTATGCGTACTTCTGTGACCATTACAATAACCTCTAACTTATAATATTGATTCAACACTTTCAGCAGTTATTATTGTTATTATTGAATCGAGTGATTTGCATTACAAGTGTTCCTTGACAGACAGGCTTTTATTTCATAAAAACAAATAAGCCATCTTAGTATTTTTAAAGTAAAAGAAATGTAAGAAAGTAAAGTAAAAGTATAACGCATTAAAGTGTGCATCTTTAAAAACGCTGCCCCTATTTAAGATAATAAGATCTTACGTTTTAGGAGCGTTTAACATACATGTATATCTATAAATCCTATCAAGGATACAGGCCACAAGTTTCGAAATAGCTCATACAGATTGCATCGGGTGTGAATCGAACCCACGACTCGCGATGCAAAGCTAATACCAACCAACACATTGCAAAGAATGAGCCAATGCCATATCGGCTTGATGCGAAAATACATTACTGTTTAGCGATCAAATCTTAAATCAGTTCTACTATGGAACAGGGAACTACAAAAATATTACATTTTACTTATACCTACTAGTAGAAATTAGAAAAAATTTGCAATAGGAGCTTATTTAAAAAAGGGCAACTTTTTTTTAAGTAATCTAGTCATTAATTTGTCAGTATAGATAATACCTTAAAGAAGCCTTATGTTTGTAGTGCAAGTAGAGACTCTTGTGTAAAGGGGTAAGAAAAATTATAAACCACCCACGTATCACTTAGTTAATTTACTTTAAATGCATAAGGCAGCAGTAACAACAACAGATTCCCTGTAGCTTTTTCTGTGTGAATATGTTATTATTGTATTATTAAAATAAATTTTTCAAATGCAGCTTGGATTACAGCTCTGCTGAGAAGAGCTAGTGAGAAACTCAACAGTTGCTCTTTTAAAATTATATGACAACGTTTTATTTTACAAAATACGCTAATTTAGCTAAATGTAATAAAAATTGTAATAAATAAGCCGTGGTAGCTCAGTGTCCGGGCGCTCTCTTTTAATTCAATGTACTCGAGCAACCTGGGTTCAAATCCCGGTGCCGGCACCAATGAATTTGTTAATTTATAATTAACAATTTTAAGTGCTGATTTACCACGTGCTTGAACACGGTAAAGGAAAACATCATGAGGAAACCTGCATATTTAAGAAACAATAAAAAATCTTATATATGAGGAGTCCGCCAATACGCAGTGGGGCCTCATGGCGGTCTGTGCCCTCATTCCCTCTATTAAAAGGAGGCCTGTGCCCAGCAGTGGGACATATATAGGCTGTAACTTTGTTTTTTTTAGATAAAAAGAAATAGTCGATATAAATGTATGTCTGTATAAGAAAATAGAAATTACAATGACGAAAAAAATTTTTAATTAAATATCTGGCCTGAATGTTGTTTTATACTGTCTGTTCAACAGGATCAACACGTATGACCACGTGACCAGCCAAACTCCTTTCGGGGGCTTCAAGGACTCTGGACTTGGCAGGGAGTTGTAAGTATATTTTACTCGAGCAAAAGGGCTTATAGTGAATTAATGTAGTCGTCACCCCCTCACGCATGATTTTTTTATAGATTATGATAACTTGTAATTACGCGAATAGTATATGACGTTAAAACGAAAATAATTCACATATTTCATCACGTTCTACTTTGATCTTCAGAAGAAAAATTTAAGTCATTCTCGTGAACATGGACTACGTGAAGCGACCGAAAAGTCGTCATTTTTACGTTTTTCTCTGGAGGATTATTTTCATATTTTTTTTTATTGAAAGAGTAGTTTCATTTAACACATTCACTGCCGACCCAAAAAATCGTTCGTACAGAAATGCGACTTTCCACACGCTTAATACTATTTTTTTTTTGATAAAACACATGTGTTGCCCGCACGGGCGATCCGACAGGAAAACACGCCGGTGTGTTAACCGCACTGCGAGACGCGATTTATTTCGAACACACATTTGTGTTAAGCCGCCGCGCAGTTCGGAATTTTTTTCACACATCGGTTGTGTTAATTGTCAGTTTACCATGAAATCAATATTTTCAATATTTATGTAGTGCTTACAGGTATATATTATTGATGTTTTTCTGTACAAATTGTCATTGTTAACAATTGGTTAAAATACGGACAAATTCCCAGATCTATAACAATTATCTATAGTTAATGCAAATATTTGCTCCGGGAAGGAATCGAACCCACGATCTGTGACGCACAAAGCTAGCAGCTTCAGCAACTGCGCCAACCAGGTTCTCGGGCTAATAAAATTATTTGTTAGCAGACCTAAAAAACCCATATCCATGAAACTTGTTATTAACAAACTAGAGTAAAATAAATAAAGGCATAATGGAGTATCGTATCTTGAAGTAGCTTAGTAAAAAATACTAATTGGTGATTAGTTCTTACTAAAGTTATCTCGTTAAAATGTTACACAATTACGAACTTACATTACATTTTATTATATTTTTTTCAGAGGCGAAGATGGCATCAACCAATATTTAGAAACCAAGACTGTCACTATGGCATTGCCGAAACGACCCCAGATTTAATACAACTTGTGAATACCCAAATGAATGCATGCATACGATCTATGAATACGAACTAAGTTTGTTAATAAAAAAAGCCTAATATTGTGAGCGAACTTAATTAACTCTCGAAATATTTATCACTAACATTCATAAAATCCGATGCATTTTTTTTTGTTTTACTTTGTAGAGAAAGCCAACACGAGTTAATATATTTATTTAATCATAAAATGTTTCATATTTCTAATAAAGATTTTTTGTTATAAGTTTACGTTATTTAGTGACCAATGAATTAACTTATTGTTTTAATTATATACGATATCGTCATCTACTTTCCATAAATATTAATTCATTCGAAATGTAAGGACGATTCTATCGTGAAAATTAAACTAAAATTATTACTAAACTAATTCCTACAAGGAATCATCGTTATATACTTCACGGAGTTCTTCTTTTTTTTAAGTTATAGCTATAGATACATTACATTTACATATTACGATACATTTTCAATAGAATATCATACAATTCAAAGAGAAACTTGCCTTTTACTTAACTATTATTCTTAGAGAAATGTATTGAGCGTTACAATAAAACGAAGAATCAATCTTGCACCCAATAGCGTTAGAATTTGGTCGAAACGGGAAAGAGTGGGGCACTGAATTAGGATCTATTATGTCACAAATTTTATGTGTCATATTTATTTATTTTATTTATTTAATCATTATGCACTAATCGTACACAGGCGGACTTAATGCAAAAGGCATTTTCTGCCAGTCAACCTTTAGGTAGTGGAGAAATAGAATCATATCTCAATACACACATTCTGGAGTAAAAGATGAGATACTATTATATATGATTCCTCGTCAACACCATTTCTGCCAAAAGACACCTTTTGAAATTTCAACTTAAATTGTTTTCTAAGTTTAATTTTTTTTTCCTTAATTAATGTTTCAAATTTTCATATCATTAACTGTACAATTATTTAATGGTATAATTTTCCATGGTAAGAAAGTATACATACACAAAACTGGCGGTAGAAATAGTGTTAAAGGAAGAGAAACAAGATTCTGTGTAACATCTTTCGTTCTTTATTATAACTAAGATTCTACACTAGAGAATAATATTCCCGAGTAACAAGACTTTCACAATATCGCGAACACAAAAAATATCAGGTCATGGAATAGCTTTGAGACTCACATGAATCTTAGTCGCGTATTAGAATCGAACCCACAATATAGGGGGACCATTTTAAACCACTATGCCACACGTGACATATTTGTTAAGTCGATAATCCTTATAAAAAACAGACATACCAGAAAATTCACAACCCTATAGAAATAAGGAAACTCACTAATTTCAATTGGAAAGTCTTCTATTGTTTATCACCAGCTTGGGACTTGTAGAATAAATAATATTACACACTGTTTCTGCTTGGATCAAAACAAAAATTAATTATTGATTTATGGAGCTGGATTTATTCTATGACATTTGGAAGTCCTACGTCTCAGTACGTATTTACATATCATAAATGCTAAGAATAATTTTAAATTGACAACATCGATCAAAATTAAAAATAAATATCGGTATTATATATGTACGGTAGGATAAGATAGTAAACAGTACTGGTGGTATAAAAACCGTGAAATCATGTCGCGGTATAATTCGTCGTTAATTGGGAATGGGTCGAATAATAAAGGCCCTATCTAACTATGCTTCTTAGTACAAATTGACTAGAAATACGGAAGAACTACTACTGAGTACGACTACTATGTTTACCCATACCATTGTCCATTTTATGATTAACAATCTGTTCGTATTATAAATATAGATTACTAGCCAACATTTATTTGCCTATCTAGTATGACTGTACTCAGGGCCTTTGGCCGGATTTAAAAGTCTGAAGTCCCTACTGCAACAAAGAAGTGGAGGCCCCCTAGCCCCTAGTTATTTTCTAAAATAAAATGGGCAATTCTGTTCAGTCGAATTTTTCAATGAACAATTCATTGTAAAAGCAAGGAAATTCTTTTAACGAACGTATAAAAATAACCCAAAAACTTTTTTCAAAGCCTCTATTGTGGGGGCCCTCTTTTATGGAGGTCCCGGACGCCCTGCTCTAAATCAAAAGCTAACTGTACTTACCGACAATCTTGTACTGCTTCTGTGTGAGATGTTCGGACATCATTCCGCACACGTGCGCCCCTAGTGAGTGCCCCACGCACGTGGTCATTTTAGCTAAGGCCCCCGCCTGCGTCATAAACGAATACAACTGTGCGGTACACTGAGCGGCCAACCTGTAAACGATTAAAACTTTAACTTGAATGAGATAAAATGGCGAGACGAGCAAATGCACCTGATAATGAGCGATATTCCTGCCTATAACACAGGTACAGGTTCTACCTCTATGCACAGTAACTAGGCTAAACCGACAGAGTAGTGCCTACACATTACGGTTGAATAACTGGCAGTGCAATGTTCCAACCCCTGGCGAACTTAGCCAAAGAATCCTACCATTTAGAAAGACCCTACTGATATTTGGAAAATTTTGATCTAAAATTTTCCGAACAAGATTCGTAACAAAAGATAGCAGTTAAGGATAGAAACAATGTCCATTGTGTACATTAGAGCTCTAATTTTTGTAAAGTCCGCCTGCGTGGTCCCACTGCACTGACGCGGAACGAAGTAATAGTGCATTAGAGCGCACTACCGCTTCTTCGTTCCGACTAGAAGCACAATGTTGCCTGATTTATTTTTGAGCATAAAGCTCATTTCTCTGTTAACAAACTTAAAGCAGAGCCTCACTGAGCCCATAATAATACAGTGTATTGTTATGTATGGACAAGTGTGTTGAATACCATCGGGCGATAGAGCTTACGTTGATAAAATTACCTAGCAGCTCCCGCCGCTATTGAATGGGCCGGCTCGAACCGCGTTAGTACCACGACCTCGCGGGAAATCGACGTAAAGTGGACGTGTTTGTGCTTCTGCGTTTTGTCCGATAAGTGAGTTGGCCGGAGGCCCAATCCCCTTCCCTTTCTCCCTATACCCATTCAAAAATTCCCACCAGAAAAGCTGTCAACGCATTTGCAAGTCATACGATGTCCATTAGCAGCAGTGATCGCTTACCACTAGATGATGCACTTGCTCGTTTCGCTCCTACTCCACAAAACAACGCAAAAAAAATTATTCGTCTCGATAACAACAACAACGAAAAATCGTACCGGTAAAATAGGAACAAACTAAGTATAGTACAAGTATAGAGATTCTTACAAGTTTATTTTTTGTAAAATATGTTGCAAAAATGTCGTATGCTCATAAATGAACAAAGGTCTCAAAGAATTATTTGAATTTCAATCTCGTTTTTATACTACCAAACAAGCTATTATTACGACTATCAACGTGCGTAGATTTAAAGTTTTCAACGAACGTATTATAGTCAATACGTTATATTAATTGATCGGACAACGATAGTCTATACAATCCATCATTTATCCTTAAAATATCTGCATGCATTGCAATAACAAATGACGAAAATGAGCACTTAGTTTTACTTTATTTGGCCAGAAGTACGCATCACTCACTAAAATTACATCACAACCGAATTAATGGTTGATGAAAAACATAAAAGAAAAAGTTAAAGACACAAATTTATATTCTTCTCTATATATATTATATCTACATGTTTTTATTTATTTCTCAAAAAAATTAATTACCTCATATTAGATAGAGCCGACAAATAGCACGGAAACCTGGAGAGCCTGGACCAATCCACCATGAACACATTGTAATCTTTTCGCGACAAGTAAGCTGAAAATAATATTGTTTTTTTTTTTATTGATGTCACCTAATTTCAATTCTGTACAACTTGAGAAAGTATAATAAATATTTTAAATTAAACACTATAAAAAATAAACAATATCATACTCTAAATGCCTACAATATGCTAAAAATTAGTTAGTTTAAGAAAACGTCACACAAATCAAGACACTGCTACTAAAACTTCTCTGTAAGTCAACAAGTTGGCCGGGGCTTACCGTTTTCTACGTTTCCCACTTTATTTGGTGTACAACATCTCATCATCAACATCTATGATGCTTGGCATTTACATAGTGAACAGCTCTTATTTACCATCAGGCGACCCGCTACCTCTACTGATGCCTTTTCGCGTCTAAGTCAAGATGCCCAGATTCATCACTTAACCATAGTTATAATAAATATAAAAAAGTTTCACGCAATATCTTCAAACTTTTTCTACCGGTAAAACTTTTCTAATTAACATTATATGTTTTTCTTACCGTCTCTTAAGAAAGACATAGGCGTCTTTGAATGAGTTCCATTAAAGCCGTGGATAATGAGGACGTTTCTTCTGGTCACCTTCCACCCAAAGTCTCTCAGGTCCCTATGGCGAAGATCGATCCATCGTGGATGCGGCCATTCCCTGCTCACGGAAAACTGTTTTACATAGTTTCTTGCCTATATTTTTCTTCAAAGGAAATCAAAATTCTTAACTTAATTTAGGCTTCTTGCATGCTTTTATGCATGGATAATTTTTAAAGCTTTGCAAAACTACTTCAGTATCAAATTAGCTTTAGACGACATTCAAGCAATATGTATCTTCTACTTATTCTAAAGACACATTACGCTGTGCTATTATAATTTTGTTCATTAATATTATTTCGTACACATTCGTATAAAAAAACCGAGATACGAATAAAGCGTGAAATAATATTTTAATAATAATATAAACTTTCGCTACTCACGACATCAACAAAGTAAACATGCATCTCTCCGCAATTACGCGAAGTAATCACTGAACGATTTTAGTATCAACACAGATTTCTCTGGGATTTGATATCTCCAGTCAACTTAATCTTCATCATCTAATGTTAAAGAACCTATAAAATGTTTATTGCCAACAAGCTTACCTACGGTAACTTTTGTTGAACGTTAAAATGTATTAATTTTATTTCATTTCATTATTTGTAAACGCTGTTGGATTACGTAAATAAAAAAAAACGCTAAGTCATTTAACACGTATTTTACTATTTGAGAAGTAAGCTACTTTGATTGCGTCTTTTCATGAAATGAAGTAATAGTAGTACACATGAACATATGTCCTACTGCTTGGCTTAGGCCTCATTTGTACCCAGGGTACTAGGAAATAAGCCCACCATGCGACACCGTGTGCATACGGATTGGTGAACTACAGACTATCTCATACATTCACAACGTTGGCCGCAAGCACACATTACGCTCAATTCTAAATTAAAGTAAATCCAATCTGTTAAGCTTCAGACGTCGGTACATTTATTTATTCCTTATTAACCTTGATAAAATGAAAACTTTCGGAACTGGCTATAATTCAACGCTCAATATTATAAATTAGTTATTAACATACGTTTATTTACAATAACCTTTCGGAATATAAATTTTTCTTCAACTTTCGAAAAAACATTTTTGGAACTCCGATAGGGAAAAAAAAGAAACAATTCTGAGAACTAATCGCTTTCTTCTATTTATACTTACGGTGTGTACAAAAAGAAGTTGATCTCGCTGTCTGGGCACTTCCATTCGCGTTTCATTACGCAACGCCAGTATCGGAAGTCTACCATCGACATCAAGCTGCCTTCTACATCCGACGCTGCGAACAAAATGTTGTAGTTTATAGGATACTGTTGTATTACAATGTCTATTCGCTCTAATTTTGTATTCGATTGTTAAGACTAATACAAAAGATCCTTTTGTACGGTAATGAAAGTTATATTACCATATAACATAACATATTAATCCAATAACATAATTTTAACTGACGCCTCCTGACTATTATAACCAGAGAGATATAAGATGAAGACAAGTTTATTTATAGGTATACCGCCGATCGGTTTTCACTGGAAGTCAATGCGCGAATACTTGCATATGAGTAGAAAATCAAAGCATTATCGAAGCGACGCGGTTTGATATATACCATAGTTAGACATAGTAATGTAAAGTGATGGAAGCAAACTTTAGCAAAATTCATATCATACGTTCCGTTCTCAATAAATTGAATTGATTACCCTAAAAATATTAGAAGAATAAAAAAGTTTAACATTTCAATATTTCGATTAACTTACTTGTTTCGTTGTATCGAAAATAAATACATTAATCAAAAAAAAATGTCAGTGAAATTGAATTTCGCTTTTAAGTTCTTGATAGAAACCGCAGCGGCAACCTCCATGTTCATACAGTGTATAGTATTTGAAAAAGTGTTGAGGATTTTATTGTTGCAGCTAGTGAAAGCGAAACTGCGTGGGCTCTAGCGTATCAGCCTTATTTTTTGTTCTAATTTTGAAAGGGAGAATACTTAAAATGTTACAGTTATTTAAACTGCTTTGGACGAAGTGAAAGTTTGGTGGAGTATTCTATTGAATATTAGACGTATTTGAATTCTATTAAATAGAAAACTGTTTATTGTTTAATATCATTTGCCTATTTTCTTGAGATGTGTATAAAAGGCGTGCGAGTGTATCGAAGTCACATATTCCAAAAAACATGTTCAATGTAAAATTAATTAGCCAAATGTTCATATAGATGCAAGCTTTTGATTTTGCGTGCCGTATAACTAGTTAATTTATACTTGAGCGTCAAAATGTTGTGTTTAATTAAATTAAATGTCAATATTATTTCTGAATATCACCGAATGTTAATTAAATATAACATTCGATCAAGCTCGCCTACGTATTTATATTTATCTAAAATTTTCATAAACGTGATAGGAAAACTGAATATTTTTAAATAAAATTACATTGGTGCTTACAGTGAAAGTTTATGACTTTCATTTAAAAAAAAACGATGTTTTCTTTTTTCTATTATTCAAAACGATAGAGCAAGCGTTTCAGTACAATTGTTGTTATTTTGCTACCATTGTTTTTCTTTTTGTGCAAATTGTTAATTGACGTTTGCAGTAATTGTCAATTAATAACAAGAATTACCTTATTGTAAGATGTATTCTTAGAAGAAGATATTGTATGCTTAGATGAATTTCAACTACTAAAAATAAATAAAATTACTATACTTTATAAAGTTTATTTTCTGTATAAAAATGTCATATATAATTTTTTAATTTATGTTCGATAATCGGAAAAGACTTACGTATTCCGGCACAAGTCACAAATATTATTAGGACAGATAATCCAGTATTAAATAAACACATTATAATAATTTATCTTTTTGTCACTACTATTCACTAATCGACTATTAAAAATAAGTTAAACAGTATAACACTAATACAAACTTCTAACACGGTACTTTCGATTTAACAGCATCGTTAGCTTTCTGAACTAAACACGCGCCAAGCGACCGCCATCACAAGAAATCACTGTTACATTTGAACTTCGGAGGTTCTCACCACTCACTGAGCCACCACCATTCCAAACGTTACCACAATATGCGTAAGATGTGGGATAGTCCACAACATGCAAATATTCTTTAATAATCACAAAGTGATTAGTGATTAAACATTATCTAATTTAATCCATCGCTAGATTTATAAATATGAATGTCTTATTTCATTTATATTATATAATAATTTTTTTGATATGATAAAAAGGCAAAACAATATAAATAATGATTAATAAAACGGACAAGTTTCCGCTTCGTAATATATAGTCCGGATAGTTTATTAACTTCTTTTACTTGTACGTGTATACACAAGGAAGAGAATTTAACAAACAATCTGTATATAATATATATTATACGATAAGTATCATGCTTAAAGTATAACAAAGAGAAACAGAAACAAAAAAAAAATAACATTAATGTCCTCACGGCAACCGACATACAAGAAATCAGATATATTATAGTGCACAAGCATTTGGGCAGACACAGGTGCGTTTTCTCTTCCTTTACTCACAAAGCCCGATGGGACGGACAACCGATACGACCGGAAAGACCGCATGAATAATCTCACTTGTCTAGCAATCGGGTGATCAGCTCGTAATGCCCTAAGAAAACTAAGAATAACAATACAAATTCAGTGACTTCCACGGGATTCGAACCCACGACCCCCGACTTGTAAAGCGCGGGCCAATAGGCCACGGAGGCAGTTGAGAACGACAATACTAACAGCAAAGAGAGTTCTCTATACTATATACAGGTCGACTAGTTTATTTCAGTTATTTTCATAGTATTTTGTCTTACGGTATCCTGTTGTGGGGTGGTGCTGCTGAGATAAATTCAGTATTTATTCTTCAAAAAAAGAGCCGTTCGAGCTATTTATAACCTGAGAGCTCGAGATTCCCTGCGAGAGGTTTTTAAGAAAAGTGGTATT
>DWHO01004303.1:0-11192 GCA_018247575.1 Eurytides lysithous rurik
GAATGAGAGGAATGGAGGAAGAAGTAGGGAAGGGAGTGAGAGAGAAAGGAAGGAGGAGGAGGATAGGCCACCGACCAGCTCACTCACCAGACGAAACGTAGCTCTACTACCGTTAAAAATTAAAATATTGAATGAAAATTTGGAGTTACCAATATAGCATTTTGCTTATTGAGATGCTCACCGATATCGTTGATGAGTTGCAGGCCACTGTCCGCCGCCACTATTGCCGTGACGAGGGCGGTGCGGTCACGCATAGCCTCTGCCAGGGCCCGCAACGTCCGAACCCCAGCTGGGGCCAAAGTAGCGTTCAGGGCACCGCACGCCTCCAGAGTGACGTAGGTGCACAAACGCCCCTCCACTTCTAAACCTGAATCTACACTGCTACCACGACTTGGCTCCTGAAATCGCACGCCTTATAATAAACTAGACGAAGAAAGACCGTACAGTTTTATGAATGTTGAAAATGCGAACTACTTTAAACACTCGTTGTGTTATGATTTCAGATAATAGTTAAAAAAATTAAAGATTTATAAAGTTGTATGTAATAGCGAAATAAATTTATATCGTCTTAACTTATAAAACATTGTGTATGTGTTTTATTTAAAGAATATGTTAAAATAGCATTAAATTAAGCTAATTCCTTGACCTGAACCTAGTTCTTAATTTTTGATAATAGTGGGTATAGTATAGCAAAAGACGAATAAGTTTTCTTGCATAAAAGTTTTAAAAGATGATGTAAGCTTTATTTCAACCATACCTGTAAGGTAACAGTCTTCGGTTCCACTTCTTTTTTTACATTCACATCACCGTCGATGTCAGTCTCGGGCTTGTCGTCATCCTCTTCACGTTCGCTAAGGACGTAACCATCGCTCTGCTCCGGCGCCGAGGACTCATCGTTGCTCATTTCATCTCCGCTGGAGTCGCTGTAAAATTGGTCAAAAATCGAATTGATACAATGAGGCTGCGTGTTCGAAATCTGTTTGTGAGCACGCATATATTAACTTACTCGGTAAATAAATGTCCAACAGCTGTTGACATCCTATCTTTAACCCCATCCTCGTTTTCCGAGTCAGAATTCTCGACATCCAGAGCACGTAAAAACGATAAACTCTCGGCATTGAAGCCTGAACTGTAGGTTTTATTCTCCCTACCCGAGGGATTTCTGATGAATGTCATTTCATTATCTGTGTCAGCTTCATCTGCTGAAGTTTCAGATTCGAATCCACTGCGTTTCTTTTGTTTTTTCGAAGGTTGCAATGCAACATCTCCATCAGTTTCAGTTTCTTCTTGACCACTGTTCGTATCGAGTTGCGAGGACATTGGATAAGCTTTTGCCTGAAACAAAAAGGTCTTATTAGCTTTCATGGCTAAAATCTGAAACAACTATATTGTTGTGATTTAATTAAGTAAATTCTCTAAAATAATAACTTTTCCTTTGAGACTTGTAAGTGCTTTAAATATACCAAACCCAATAAAAATATTATGACTATGACGTTACTGATGCCCCATCCGAAATGCCCAATAGTTTGTAAATTAATATTTTATTACCAAAAAACCTAAGCGTACCAAGGTGTATGATGTTCTGATATAGTCACCTGAAATACGCTAGCTGTAATCTCCCAGGGTCGCTGTCGATTGTCATCTATCACAGGTTCCAGCACCGGTTCCCAGGCATGGAGCCGCTCGTTGTAACAATCAGCCTGCAGACTCAGCGATCCGCCTCCGTGCAGTTGACGGGACCAATCGTGAAGACTGATCTCCGCTGACATCTAATACCAACCGTTGATTCATAAGAGTATCGGCGCATAACTTCAATGTCCAAAGGTTATCTGAACTTATTTTTAAGAGATAGTTACCAGACGAGCAAGTAAATAATGGTAAATACCACGCTTGACAGTGGCACAGTGATTTAAAATACATTTCAGTAAATGGGAGCACTGGCAACTTTGTTCTTTAGTCGGAATTCAGTAGTGGTCAAACACTACTGCTAGGCAGAAAGATGATTGGTGGCGCAGTGAGGCTACCAGGGGGACTTTGCAAAAGTCCTACCTCTTACAAAACATCTGAACTTTTGTATAATTCAACACATATGATTGCAATGCATTTGTCGTAGGCGATAAAATTGTGACGTACTGGACGTCTATAACATCTTGCACGAAACATCGATCGTAATCAAGTTGACAAAGACACAAGAAAAGGTAGTTCTGATAAGAACCGAGTTAATCCGATCGTGGTCAACGTAAAGCTCTAAAAAGACATATTGCAATACACTATAAATTTGCTTAAGCATCAGAGAAAGTTATATAGTTTTTAAGAAAATAGATGCTTTAGGAGAATAATATGAAAATCAAATATTACACTTTTGCAAATTTTTTTCTTAAATTTTGAATCAGTTTTAAAATTTGTATCCATTTAATCCGTTATCAGCTAGTGTGGTTACAGAAAAACACTCTTCAGGAATATATGTGAATTTTTATATATTGGCCACCCCAAGAAAAAGAGTTTTTTTTGTATCGTCCGATAGACCTGATGGTAAGCAATTACCGTCGCCCATGGACATTTGCAACATTACAGGACTTGCAAGTGCCTTGCCAGCCTATAAAGGGAGGGTAATTTTAGAAAGATGGATGATGTTAGAGGGAGGAGGAGAACGGGGAAGGAGGTAAAAAGGGCAGGAATGGAGACAGGAAAGTAGGGAAGTAGAAGAGAGGGGGAGGGGAGGTAGGGGATAGACCTACGGCCACTCCACCAGACGAAATGCGGAAGCAAAAACATTTCCACCTTACGCCGATTTTCTGTGAGGTCGTGGTACTTATCCGGTTCGAGCCGGCCCAATCAGCAGCGCGAACAGGGTCCTGGCTCTATCAGGTTTTTTAGATGCTTTTACAAAAATAATTAATTTATATTATGCTATAAATATTATAGGATACTAAAGTCTCAGTGATAATTGTAGATATAATACAAAACTTCACTCACCTTTATAAGTAAAACGGGTATCCTCACAGTCTGCTCAATTTCGAACATAATTCTTACGCTTGGAACCATCACCTCGAAGGTCTCAGCTGGTCTGACGCTAGGATACTTAGGCTGCACATATCTGCCCTCCATGCTGAACTGCACAGCGGGGCTCGTAATCTTTTTGGGGGACCAGAGATCCTCGTCCAATTTTTCTGCTCGCGGGTTATAGGTGGCAAAGTTGAAAGGTTCCTTTTCCTCGGGTATTGTAAGCTCGTTAGTTACTTCTTCAACAATGTCTGCAATAGTGGTTGTATATTAAAACTTGGGAAAGCCAAAGGACTCAGATTTTACATTTGATGTTTTATTATCATGAATATTAATTTATGTTGCGTTTTATTAACTATAAGGTTTTCTTGCAGAGTTCTCTTGTGACAATTCCTAGAGCAGTTGAATGACCAGTTTTGAACTATTACAGTCCAAAACACTGTTAGTATCGTCGCTCGTCCCGTCACTTCGTTGCCATAATAAATACGATTAAAAAAATATCTGTGCAGCGATCACATATCAAAATCAAATCAAGTCAACAATTTTCGAATAAATTGAAGTCAAAATATATTTATTCAAATAGGCCTTAACGAACACTTTTGGATCATCGTTTAGAATGGTAATGTTTATTTGATTATTATAATGCTCGCAATTTTTCTTAAAGAAAAGCGAAATGATCGTACCAATTACGGTATGCACTGTGGTAGCCGCCACGTGGAGCTCTATCTCAGAAACCGATAGTCGTACTTTGATGCCCTCTTCGATGTTCTTAAAGGATTTAGAGAACTCCACGTCACATGGTTTCAGTACCAGTTGAGGCGGGAGGTTCTTCAACTTAGATTGTAGCTTCGACATAATCTGTTCAAATGAAACAATGATTATAATTTGCAAATAACTTTAAATATTTCAGATCACTTCAAAGGAAAAGACTAGTAATATCTACTTTATCGTGTGTTAGTTAAATCAGTTTAAATACTTTTAAATTTGTTTCAAAGTTTTACAGTAATATTACAGCGACTTTTTATTTAAATTAATTAAAAATCTTTTTTTTTTATTATTAATATATACTTTATTCCAAACCATTAAGCGGACTAAATGCCATTTGGCTTTCACTACTAATCGACCCGGGGCGTGGAGAAAAATTGCGTTAGGTGCAAAAAAAGCCCTGTTAGACAGTATTTGACAACATTAGTTACTTAATAGTTTCTCTCAGTTTAATAAGACCGTAAATAACATACCTGCAGACCAGCCAAGGACACCACCAGGCTTTCGGTGTTTGAATGACTGGAATAGTCGACCAACAGCTCAGTGCGAAGCAGCAACGCGTGCCCCTCGCTCTTTGTCAAATCAGTGAAAAACATCACCTCAGGCTGACGGCATTGGATAGATATTGACAAACTTGGGCTCTCGTCTACTGCTGTGGCTGGAATAACAGTTAAACGAACATCATCACGGGCTAAAAAGCCGACTGTCACTCGTCCCCAGTGCGGATTGGCGGACTTCACAAATCTAAGAAATTAATTTTTTATCGTTTCTTAACTAGGTCTCGTCACTATTTTTCCTTCGCCATAGAGAATATGTAAATCAGTCAAGATCTTTTTTCGCATATTGAACTAAAGGTCGAATAATTGGGTCGAATATCTATAAGTACGATACATCTTGTAGTTTTATTGGATTGATTGGAATTCTATATACTAAATTGTTTAAACAGTATGAATGAAGTAGCTGTTTTTAAGATAACAACATGTATACTCACATGTTGAATAGTATCCGCTGGTAGAGTCACTGGAACTCGGAAACCGTGCGTTGCAGTTGTTATTCCCAGGGCGGGATGGATCCATGTCCCCAACATACCCATGATTCACCAGACCGCCGTCCATCGTCTTCTCGCCTAATTAAAAATGGCGTTTTGATATATTGCAAAGTACAATCTATAGTATTTGTTATGGATAAGGCTGAAAAACGAGCAAGCGGCTCACTTGATGATAAGTAATCACCGCCGCCCATGGACATTTAGAGGAATGGAATGGAATGGAATTGCCATGGAATTCATTACCATGGAATTATAGAACTTGCAAATGCGTTGCTAGGCTTTAAGGGGGAGTTTTTGGCAGAGGAAGGAAGAAGTAAAAGGGAGGGAGGAGGGGAGGGGGAGTGGAAGGGGAGAGGGTATGGAGGAAGATGGTGAAAGGGTAGTGAGAGAGGGCGAAAGGGCAGGGAAGGGGATGGGCCACCGGCCACCTTAAACCAAAACACTTCCACTTTGCACCGATTTTCTGTTCGAGCTAGTACTAATCCGGTTCGAGCCGGCCCATTCAACAGCGGGTGCAGCTGCATGGCTGTACCACCGTCAAAAAGTTGGTTAGTCAGTTTATTAAAGCATCACAGTTCATTTCAATCAGTGTCCGCTTTTATATACGGAAAAAGGCAGAGTTAAAACGTGTACGCTGTTGAAAAAAATAGAGAGATAAAATATAACGATAAGCGAAAAAGGAAAAATTGACGACATTAAAACAGAAACAAAAAAGTGCCGCTGTGACGAAGGAAGCGCGCAAATAAGCGACCTCGGTATTGGAGTTTTCGACTCAATGTTTACTGCAACGGAGGTGTAACGATGCGCAGTTCATATGTCGATCCGGTTTTGCATAGGAAATCTTATATTTAAGTTATTCTTGAGTACTCACTGCGGTTGCATATTGACGCCCAAAGTTAAGGTATAGCGTATCATAAGACCGGTCACCATGTATGGATCTTAGCGTTGGGCAACCAAAGAGTCGGATGAACGAAGACTACACGTGGCAGAGATGCGAATGTTAAGATGGATGTGTGGAGTAACAAGAATGAATAAGGTAAGGAACGAGTACATAAGAGGTAGTCTGAGAGGAGCACCAGTGACGGAAAAGTTAAGGGGTACCAGACTAGCATTGTATGGGCATGTCATGAGAAGGGAGGAATGGCATATAGTTAGGAAACTACAGACTGGCAACGCATTTGCAAGTTTAGCAATGTTGCAAATGTCCATGGGCGGCGGTAATCGCTTACCATCACGTGAACCGCTTGCTCGTTTGTCAGTCTACTACATAAAAAAAAGGTACACGATGGCGATGTTATGTGACCATCGTCTCGTATGTATATACATTGACTACTTCGACTGGCCCGTTGGTGTAGTGGTTAGTGCTCCTGACTGCAAAACCGAGGGTCGTGGGTTCGATTCCCACCCAGAACAAAATATTTGTGCGATGAACATAGGTATTCGTTCTGTGACTGGGTATTGATTATCTATATAAGTATATATTTAAAGTATATAAGTATGTATATCAGTTATCTGGTTACCATAGTACAGGCTCTACCTAGTTCGGGATCAGATGGCAATGTGTGGGATGTGCCATGATATTATTATTATTATATCATGACGTCTAAATAGCCGCGTTCGAATTCATCGTGGCTCCAAGTCGTTCGTATCTCCCGGTGCCTGATGCACGTATGGTCAGCAAACGGCGCTGCTGTCCAGGCTTGCTGTGAGCTCGTGCGATCGTAATGCGTGGCGAGGGGCGAGGGGAGATACCTTCGGATGTACGAGGGACCCTGGAGAAATACTAATCATCCACGAATAATTCACGCTCGTTTGTAGTCGGCCTGTGATGATCTTTGTACTCGTATAATGTTTTTGCGCTATTCGTAGTATACTCATAAAGCCTTAATATAAAAAAGGAGTTGTATGGTGATGTATTGGTATAATAAATAATGTGTCATTTGCCTGGCCCGTTGGTGTAGTGGTTAGTGCTCCTGACTGCAAAGCCAAAGGTCGTGGGTTCGATTCCCACCAAGGACAAAATATTTTTGCGATTAACAGAGGTATTCTGTGTCTGGGTGTTAATTATCTATATATGTATATATTTAAAATATATACGTATGTATATCAGTTGTCTGATCACCATAGTACAGGCTCTGCTTAGCTTGGGATCAGATGGCAATGTGTGAGATGTCCCATGATATTATATTATATTAATTATGTGTAGTAGAAAGCTTTGTCTCACATCTTTCTCAGGCGTTCTACTTGAAGGGGTTCTGGATATTATAAAGCCGTCGTTAACCTTTTATTTTTTATTAATACTATTAGTTCACATTCTCCCTGTGTATATTTATATATCTTTCTCAAATTTTCAATCGTCAATTAAATGTTTTTATTCATCTACTTAAGTTCAATATCATATTTTTGAATTTGCAGTGGATGAGTGCTTTTTAAAATATTAATTCTTTTATCAAATTTAATAAATTTTAGTGCTGATGAGAAAAAAAAATCGCTTATGTATGAAAACACAGCAAATAACTTATCTGCGAGTATTTACTGTATTCTTGTTTGTCGGGCATTGAGTTACTCGTTATAGAGAGACCATTTTATATCTGTCGGGTAATTTTTGTAACTTCTCAGTTCCATGTTGTTTGCTGTTATAGATTAGGGGTGTCGCTTACCTTCTAGCGATCGGCTATTCTGTCTTGTCACTTAACACCAAACATCACCAAATACAACAACAACACGAGACAACACAACACCACATTAGGTGTTTAGGAGCTTAACTTTACTATACAACGGATATACACTTGCAAGTGATTTTTTGGTGTTAGGAGTTGCATCTATGTTATATATCGATGGCAGCAAAGAATGAACGGACTTCTTACAAAATCACTAGTTTTCAGGAGAGCGTTAATAATGCAAGTGTTATAACTTCACCAAGAATAAGCTGGATCCTTCAAATTTGCAATAGTTAATTAAAACAGCATTTAGAAGAAATGGTGTAGGTCGGTTAAGTTATATATTTTTTTTTCAATCGTGTGCTTGTATACTTCGTTATTTCATAAAAATAGGTGTGGTTGTTTTTCCATACGCGTCAAATTGGCACTAAAAATAAGATTTTTTGAAGAAAAAAAATATCGCTAGATAAAAAAAAATCTGAATTCAATTACGTATGTAAAAAATCGAATTCTGACGAAAGGTTCTGTCTCTGTGTTGTTGTGGGTAGACGTGTCGCTTGACATCAGGCGTACTGCGTTCACGTCTCGTCACTTTATCTATTATACAAAATCCGATCAAAAATATCAATTTTATATTAGTTAAGCCATGTCAGTACACAATGTCCTTCCAATCAATCCGGCCACGACGGCTGATCTACAAGAGATCAGCCAAGTGCGTAGAATAATTGTTTTAATTGATTGAAGTGAACAAGCATTTGCGCACACACCGGTGCATTCACCTTTTTTTTTACTTTCATAGACTAATGGGAAGGATAGCCGACACGACCAGGGAGATCAGGCGCAGAGACGGTGACATTAAAACAACCTCCTTATAACGAAATCTCCAAACCATCGCTAGATGGCGTCGATGAGAAGCCGGGACGACTTACGGGACGACGAACCCATCCCACGCATAGATCATCTTACTTTTTAGGCAATTGGTTGATCAGCCTGTAATACCCTAACTAAACTAAGAACAACAACATAAAGTCCTCCGCGGGATTCGAACTCGCGACCTCCGATTTGTAAAGAGCGGGCCTAGGCCACTGGGCCATGGAGGCAGTTTTATTATTAACGTATATGAATTATAAAAGAAGCGCTATCGGTTTTTTTTATTCTAGTCAGTTTACAATAAATCGGCGTTGAATCAGAGGCGGCTTCGGCTACCTCTACCTCATTACAATGACAAACAGACGATACTCAGGTCTTTTTGAATCCGAATCCGAAAGTGATCTTTAGCACCATAGCATTCGAATGGGAGCTCTCCCTTCGCATATTTCGGTGATAAATCGGGGCGAATTAATTCGGGGCTTGGGCGGGCGGATGGCCAGCGCCGCCGGCGTTCCCACGGCCGCCCATCAAGTATGCGCGGCTGTGAATTTTGAGCGGGCCCGTGCCGTACGCAAACATGTCCCCGGTAAGCCGTTACATGGGCCCACTTTATTGGTATTTTCCGCAACACGCCGCCGCCCGGAATTTATCGCGTTCGGCCGATTTGCTCTGCATCCCTGAATGTGCGTACACGCGTCTCTGGATTTATTGTCCACTGTCTATCTCTCAATGCTCGACGTTATACGATTGCGACGTTAGAGACGCCGTTAATTAGTATGACAGGCTGACTCGGGCGTATCTTGTTAAAGGCTACAAGGAAATCTAATGAAACCAAATAAAAATTTCAAATAGGCCTGTATAGGCACTTTCGATTTGTCATTTTAATATTTTAGTCCGTGAGGAAGTTACCACTGTTTCGAAATGGTGTTTTGTTAAAAAGAGCCGGCTAGAAACTCAATAATTGCTCCTTTAAGATACCATTACAATGTAAATATAATAAGTATCTCACATAAGAATCAATTAATAAATTTTGAGCAATAAGATATTTTTAAATTTTTACTTTTAAGAGGCCCTTAGTAGGCGTGGTGAGGCCCAAGTGGTAGATCTTAAGATATCTTGTGAAATTTTATGTACATACATATTTGCGTTTACCCAGTCCATTCGGGATTGTTTTACCTTTTGAAGAAGAAACTGAGGTGTTACAAGTTTATTTTTTCTCGCCTTTACGTATTTTTTATCTCTCTTATAGGAGAGCGAGTTGTAGTGGTGTCAAGAAGAATTAAATTTGTAATACGAGTCATAGCAAATTAACCGGTATTTATATTTTGTAATGAATAGTTACCCAATAGTTTCACATAAGCATAGACGGTAAGCATTCAGTACATAGAATTATAAAGCTATGTATAACCCGGACTAAGTCTTTTATATTGCAAACCTTGCAATTAATTTAATTTAAATTCTTAGTACGAATTTTTCAATGAATTTTCATATAGAATTTTATAACACAAGAAACAATTCGGACACATTTCGAAATCGGTTAAAATTATCATACATTTAACTATGCATATCAAACTGCAGATTCCATTTATAAATAATTTGTTACAATTGTGATATAAATTTTGTGCGAACTAACCATTACAAAATTTAATGCGAATTCTGTATAATGAATAGTTAATTGTTCTGTATAGTACGTACGAAATTATTAATTTTATTGCTACCGCTCTCTCTCTCCCTCTTCCTCGCTCTTTTAAAGTTCCTACCTCGTCTGACAACGCAAGTTCTCTAACGTTCAAATGTCCATGGGCGACGGTAATCACTTACCATTAAGTCAGCCACTTGCTCGTTTGTCAGCCTACTCCATAAAAAAATCTTTAATTAATATTTCTTGTATAATATCTGGCAGTTAAAAAAAATACGCGGAATTTAACGACATTGAGGGATCAATTTCTGTAAGATGTTCTTTTTCTTTCTACCTTCAATGATAGCTATCGATCAGTTCATTTGAAATTTGAAATTTGGAATTAGAATACGCCAGGAAGGCTTGGGTAAATTATATTTTGGCTTGTTTCAAATTGAAGTAACGACTTACTGGTTTTAATTTCAGACAGTTAAAGTTATTATAGTAAGATCTTTGAAGTGTCATTTTTTCAAAGTCAATATATTATTTCTAACTACATTTCCATTCCGCCACGTTGCAGCCGCCCTAGGCGGTCGCGAGGTCTATTTTAAAATATAATACGCTTTTATTTTTGGAAATTTCCGCGAGTGGCTCTAGGGAGAGAAAGCTAATTTCAATTTCATTTAGTTCTGGCGCGATTCCATGCACCGCTCATAGAACTGGCAGCCATTTCGTAAACAGACTGGACATGGGAACCTTACATCCTTACACTTATATCCTTATGTATATATTTTTTTAATTCATAGTTAAGTATGGGTCAAGACTGCAAATAGCTGTAACTTAAAAAATTCACCAAAACTTTTTTGTGCCTGCGGCCATCACTGACAGCTTTATAGACGAGTGTATCGTAATAGTAATTCAACTGCTAATAGTAAGCAATAGTTAGTTTAGTTGTTAGTTTTAGTTAAGTAATAGTCATATATAAATAGTATAGTAATAATTTTATAAGTACGTGTTAACGGGAATTGGAATAGGTACTTAACAGAGTCTATTCATAATCAAGGCAAGGCAATTAGGACAAGTATTAAGAATGTATTTTGTATTAGTAATTAGGGCAAGTATTAAGAATGTATATGTAAAACGGAGGTCGTGGGCACGACCTCTCGCTTCCAGCCGTGGTTCAAGCTATGGTTGACAGCGAGAGAGCGTGGGGTGCTGTCCTCGCATT
>DWHO01004304.1:0-11192 GCA_018247575.1 Eurytides lysithous rurik
TACAAAATTGAACTCCCCCCCCCCACCCCTCCCACAAAAAATCCAGGTACTAACTCAATAACAAATATAATTTTACTTTTGTTCATTAATTAAAAAGAATAATGTCAGTCTCTTCTAAAATGATACTATATTCTGCGTTCTATCATAAGAATGGTAATTTCATAAAAGAAGTTTTAATTAAAAACAAATTTGAACATCCAATTTTTCCAAAGTATGTAATTTGGAAAATACCCAAAGAATAACGTCTTCGAAAGTAAAACCGAAATGTCTTAGTCGTTTCGTACAGAAACCGATGAAATTCTTAAGACATAAAAGATTTGATGAATAATTAAACGTCCCAAAAAGATGTTATTGATTATATCTAAGTTGATGAAACAACATTTGATATTTTATTAGCTGATTATTAAATATAAGGGCAAACAAAGCTATTTACATTTGTAATATGTGTTTAATATACACTAGTGGTTGCCTTATAGCCCTCATTCGACCGTTTAAAACAATTTTATGTTTTGGCAAATGTAATGGGACTAAGCAATGAATATTTCATTATAACTTTTTAATGTGTTTTAACAGATACCATAATTAAATTTTAGCTTCCCACGCAGATTTTATGAAAGAAAATCATAAAATCTTTAACCCTGCCGAGTTTCACGTTGTTTTGTGAGCCCATTAGGTTGAAAAACGGTTACAAAGCAAAGTTCACTTCACGTATTAATATATACTTACAACGATGTGTCTGTAAACATGATTGTAACTGTCCACAAGAGGTTCCCGCCCGATTTAATGCACCGTTTATGATTTCTTTTTGATGCCTATCGGAATGATGTGGCTACACACAAAAAAGTGCAGAGTAAAAGCTATTTAAAACTTTCTTTTATTATCAGTAAGTATAGGATAGAAAAACTGCTTTCGTGGCCTAGTGGTATAGGTATGCGCTTTGCAAATCGGAGGTCGCGGGTTAGAATCCTGCGGAGGGAAATAACTTAACTTGGGGTTAAGGCATTACGGGCTGATCACCTGAATGCCTGAAAAGTAAGATGGTCCATGATAAGATGGTCTTATCGACGCCATCTAGCGGTAGCTTGGAGAAGTCGTTATAAAAAGGTCGGTTTAATGCCTCTGCGCCTGATTTCTCTTCAATCGTGTCGTCCCATCGGGCTATGAGAAAAAATGAAGAATACATCTGTGTGAACACAAACGCTTGTACACTATAATGTATCCTGCGCACTTGTATGATCTCTTTCAGATCGTCCGCGGTGGCCGAAACCGGTCGGGGGAACGTTATTATTATTACGTATATATTAAACAAATAAATTATTTTGGAAAATTTGTGATCACTTTCACCTACTGCCTAGTCTCGTATAAATAAATCATTCTTCGTCTCAGGGCCTAACTTCGCGACGTCCAAAGGGCGGCTGGAAAGCGATACAAGCGTGGTGCATTGCCTGGTGGCACTCTGGACGAGAAGATCTGGAGGACACGGAGCCTGAAGAGGAGCCTTCTGATCCCGGATACGCGACGCCCGTATCCGTGGACACCACCTTACAGAGTTCTGTGTCCAGGTGAGGTAACGTTTTAGATGGAAAGTCCGACCGATGACGTTTTATAAGATTAGTAATTCGGCGACTGGAACCGAACGAAAATTGGACTACTAGTTTTGAACTTGCCACGGTGAAGTTTTTTATATACTTATATTTCAAATATCCCTAGTATAAAGATTGTAGTAAAAAATTACGAGGATACTACTAGAGGTGAATCAAGTACTTTTTCGCACCGACTGAATACCTCGTGATGTGATCACTGATCTCTTTTCAATATATTGATGATGATCGTTTTTTTCCGCAAAACATTAAAAAAATTATGGAACAATATGAAATTAATAGTTTTAGGTTAAATGTAAGTTTCTTGCATTTGGTTAATGGTAGATGTCTTTACAGATGCACCTCGCTCAATGTCATTAGAGATCCTTACGCTGTTCGCGGAGGTTCAGGTGGTTCGACCGCTGGCGATGGGGGCACATCGCCTCTACGCAGGAACTACGAAAATCTCACGGCCCCAATACCAGCGGCCAGGGACAGTCGTTCCCTTCCGCCGAATACCAGGATCAATACCACTACATCGCCTGCACCCAAATCGGTGTCGGCGGATTCCGTCTATACCATACTTATTAGGTTGCCTGACGCGGACACGGAAAGACCGAGTATTAAAATGATCACGGAAGAATCACCGCCATCCAACGCCAGAACCCACTATCGACCACCAGCGAGAGGAGACTCGGAATTGAATCTGCACCCAGGCGGTCATGCTGCTTTGACCAGGAGAACCTCTCACATTCAGGACGTTAGGATTCCACTTAACGCCAAAATAATACCAAAACAGCTAGCGGGCAAAGGTATTACGTCGAAACAGCCAAAGAAGAAGAAAACGCAGGAGAAAAAACAAGAGACGAAGGCGGCTAAGACTTTGTCGGCCATCCTTTTGTCCTTTATTATAACTTGGACGCCTTACAATATTCTTGTGTTGTTAAAACCGTTGACCGCTTACACGAAATGTATTCCGGACGAACTCTGGACATTCTTCTATGCATTATGCTATATCAATTCCACCATAAACCCGGTCTGCTACGCTCTCTGCAACGCAACCTTTAGGAGGACTTACGTAAGAATATTGACTTGCAAATGGCACAACAGGAATAGAGAAGCAATGACTAGAGGAGTTTACAACTAAGCCCAAATCGGTTTTAAAAAAATTTGGATTGTTTCACTCTTGATCGATAATTTGCTGTTTGTTGACTTTTCGTACCAAAATAAAATTGCCCAATTTTGGTACGTGAATCGAATATATCATTTGTTTAATACTTGGAAGGTGGTTGCATTTTAAAAATCTTTATACTATTTTATTTATGAATACTTTTCAAATTGTTCTATATTGTCGTACATATATCTAAAACTTTCGTAAATAATTGGGCAGGGTTAGTCTACTGTTCCGTGAATTAGTCTTTTCATTTAAATATTATCTGCCTTTTAAACGTAATTTTTTATAAGATTGACATTTAACATAAGAATTGTATAAATACTTATATTTATTGTGTGTACTAGAACGCTTGGTAATGTGACGAGTCCCCTGACAATCGGCCTGTGTTAACAATTGATTAACTTTCGTTGTATTGATTAAATGAAGTATTCTCAGAGCAACGACGATGAAAGACAATCCGAATGCGCTGTGGTATCACTGCGTTATTCTCAAAGACAGACTTGGTTTTCAACCTTCAAGTAACTTGATGAACATTCCAATTTTAGTTAGTGATTAACTCGCCCCGTCCATCTGTAGATTTATTATTTTACAACTTTTGTGTAAATTGCCTTTTAGTAAATCCGTTTTTCTTTATCATCGCTTTGTCAATTCTTCTATTGTAAGAAGATCTGACGTCAGGAAAAATTCAAACGAAGTCTCGACTTGCGAAATATTTGAATTATGGTGAATGACATGTTATGAAAATGTGGCGGTTAAGTAAAACCGTGTGATTAAAATGCACGGTTTTGAACTTATTGAGCTATTGGGTTAAAATTTCTGATAAAGTGTGAGCTTTTAGGGTTAAACTCGTATTTAGGGCGTCATACATAATTTTTTCTTTTGAATTATTTAACATGATACATGAAATGTCTCGATGCAGCTGCTGATTTTTTTTGTTTGGTGTCCTGAATACGTTAGCTGACCGATTTGTATTCCATTGGTGTTCTGAATACGTTAGCTGATTTGTTTTCCATAAATGTTGAAATGGGCTGGTTTAGTTAGATGAACAAACCAAAGAACTAGATGATCTAATGCGTTGTATTAGTAGGGATAGTTGCAATATTGTGTGTTAAAATTTTAATATAAATCTTTACTCTTTAAAATTACTTTAAGAGAGAGCTCAACGCCTTGATTTTTCAAATTCTACTTATATTTGTCGTAAATGTGCTAATTAATACGTTTCGGATGTGTAGAAATGTTAAGCGATGTCGGAACATCTCTCTTGCGAGATTTTATGATCAACTCAACTGCCCTAAGCGAAGATTTGATAAGGACGCTTGTATTAACGAAGCATACTTAATTTTCAATAGTCGTATGATATTTATTTATCTATATTAAATTAGAATTTATAAAGTTAATAACCATACAACGATTACAAAATATCTAGATGTGATTCCCTTTTCAATACCTCTTACTCACTCTCGGTGTTCTTTTGTATCGGTACACGAAATCACTTATAAAAATGTCGATCGACACGATCGTTTTCTTAGGTCACTTTTGTGATATTAAAAAGAAAATATTAAATAAAACGTGAGTACAAGATGTACAGTTAAAAGTGGCTGTTATGGATGGTGACGCAATTCATTTCGGATGGTATTCGGGTTCGTTTTATCGCACTCAGCATTGGACTGTTGTTTTTATAAAATTGACAAGTTGTGTGATCGTCCATAGCAGATAAAGTAGAGTATAAAACATCAATCTCGTATGTCATAGTGTTAAGCGAAAAAAAAATATTATAAAAAATGAATTCTAAATGTCACTGAACGATTATTTGATAAGGGCCGTTGAACACGAAAATCTGTCTCGAATATGTGTTTCAAATTTTTACTACGGTATATATACGGTATTTATGGAATTTGGTGAGGTATTAGGATATATTCGACTCTACCTAGCTAAGCAGACTTTTAACATAATCCACCGATATATAAATGTCTGTGTATTTTGTTGTCTTTTCCATTGAATACATTGTCTTATCATATTTATAAAAATATTTCTAAAAGTTTCTTGGTCGTGTATGACTTTTGGTTTCCATGTAATATTATATAAATACCAATTTTCATAATAAATTTATTTTGTCCAACGCTGCCCTTATTAATCTATCTACATATATACATATAGTTAAACAAACTGAAGATATTGTAAATATTACATTTAAATTGATATTATGTAAGATTACATTTGTATCGGCATTATATTACTAATAGGGTAATATTATTTCAATATATTACTAATATACAAGTAAAGTGTGTGTAAGTATTTACATAATATTTGTGAAATGCACATCTGTTCTATGTGTCGTACAACGTTCCTTTGTTATGAAAGAGGTTTTATTAACCTATTTATTAATGTATATGTGTAGAGATATGAAATTATGGTAACAATATATCAAAGATAATTAATGTAAAACCCTAGATTCGTGTTTCACTTTATTAGATACGTGTAGGATTGCGCATTTTTATGACACGGGTAAGGAAAAAGATTATACTTACAGCTAATAAAGTCTTAGTTATTTTATCTTTAAATCATAAAACTGTCTTACGATCTTTATTTATTACAAATATAGTTATTTATTTATTACACATTTTGTATTAAATTAATATGGAATGACAAAATAAGTTGTTGGTTCCAATCTACAAATGCGTAATTCTATCACATTGATACGCGTAAAATTATTACAAATATACAATGCGCAGTTTTGCGGTGCACTGAACTAATGTAATGTTATCCAGACTATTATTTTATATAATTATTAATTAATAAATATTAATTACTATTATTTATATAATCTATATAAACGCATAACACTAATATGTTATCCAGAAATATCGATTATTTTGTGTATGCCTGTGTATTACAAGATTTGTGTTACGCGAAAGCCTGGAAGATTAATTGTGATTTAGGTAATAAAGAATTTTGAGTATTAATTAGGCTTAACACATACCCACCGGTGTCACTGAGATTAATTCTTGTTGTCAGATAATTGTTATAAACGCTGGTATGATAAGAGGTAATAATGTTTACAGGCAAATTTTCAGTGTTTACGAAGCATCAAGTAAAATGAAATAAACTAGCTATTTTCTAGTTTGCCATCACGTCAGTTTTTAAAAAGAAGAACTTATTTTCGTGTACTGTTACTACTAATTACTGATATGGCGTAGTTACTAATTAGTCTACTTCACTACCAGGTTATAAAATAGTAAGTAAACAGGCAATTACAACTAGAGGTGACAGAATTGTAAAAACAGACATTTAACATGTCGGGAAGCGACGTGTTGGACAACAGGATCTATATATATTTTCAAATGAATTACTTTAAATTTTAAATTAGTTAAACTTAACAAACCGTTGAACTATTTGTAATATTTTGGCGCGTGTCTCCTAATGTTATTGTCAACGCGCACAGTAAACTAGATTTACGTTTAAAATATTTTCTGTTATCGTGGGTGTACTTTGATATAGTCGACGTTTCTTTGTAGTATCGTGTAGAGCGTAGGTTCTCAACGGGGGCGATATTGCCCCCTAGTGGGCGTTGGAGCTTTTCGTGGGGGTGATACAAGAGTGAGAGAGAGAGAGAGAGAGAAATCATTTTTAATTTGTGGATTAACATAATTTGTGGACAAATACATAATAGACAGACATATAAAATTGGTATAATTGATTATTATGTAAAAGGGGGTGTTGGGTTTTTTTCTTGTACGGTGGGTAATAGTCCATAAAACGTTGGGAACCTATGGCGTAGAGTAAGTGTTAAGGAGCCTTTTCGTGCCGAGGTATTTCGTTGCTAATCCATAGGTCGTTTTTAAGGCATTGGCCGTATCGTTTACTACAAGTTGTATAATTGTGTGACGGAATCCTCTTGCTATAGTCGTATTTTCCTCTCTTTATCACATTGTTAATATTTATTATATATGTTGCAATCCGACAATCAGTACAAATGCTTCGTGGGTTTTAGAACCTAAATGTTATTGTGTACAGTAAGTAGTACAGTGAAGTTTTAGATGTCATTGCATATTTTATTGCGGATGTATATTATTTTATCGTATTGTTTGACATACATCTCAATTTTTCATTTGATCGTATAAAAAATTCTATGTGCGTTACTAACAATCGAACTTTAACAGATGTGTGTTGAAATAATCACGGTCAATATATTTTGTGCTATAGAGTATTATCGTTGTTAAAAAAATTTCACCGTATCGCCGTGTATCCGATTTCTGGTGGTAAATATCTAATGCTCGAAATATATACAGATATTAAAGGTAAAAATTGTGTGTACAAAATCTACACACAATTTTTACCTTTAATATTGTCTCTTGTCTCTTGTCCAGCAAAACCGATTTATCAGTTCTGCTTCTACATTGATGTTCTATTACATGATTCTTCAAGATAAAGTATTCTTTGCTGATCTTTCATTGTATTAGTGATTTACACGCGATTATTTAAAATCATTTTGGAAAAGTACTGGATTTCGGTTTTACCGATGCACCTCAATCACATAGAGGATTTTATGTGGGATTTCAACAGACTATTTATCATGAGTTTTGCTGAAAATTGTCCAAACATAGGAGGAGTGCAACATATTAATTTTGTTGAACAGGAAACAAAGATTATAAAACACAACAAATGAGGATATTTATGTTTTCAGACAACAATGAATAATGAAATATAAATATCTTCATTTATTGTAGTCTTTATCTTCAAACAACTTATTATCGAGTGACAAACAAACATACACAAAATCCTTAATCGGAATTTATTAGCAGTTCGAACAATACAAAGCCATTCAGAACGAAACTGATAAGAAAATCTTTAGTCAAATATGCACTATTTTTATGTGTAGAGTAAACGTTACGACTGCCAATAAGATGAATAGCGTTGCTAGAAAGCAAAAACGTAGTAAATGACACATGGAGTCATTTTTTTTAATTACTTTGTTGATTGGTGTATGTCTGGTGAAAAAGTTTGGTTTTGCTAGTTACTATGTTTTTGCTTTTCAGCGTTGATATATGGAAAAAGTCGTAACAAAAACACAGTGAGGTTAGGCGGGTAAACGGTTCGCCTGATGGTAAGCGATATAACTGTCCGTGACGTTGTAAGAAGTCTTATGTGTGAGCTTTTCTTCATTTGGCTCTATAAAGCTTCACTGTTTCATATGGAAGTGCTAGATTTCCATGTTGCATTAACATCGTAGATCAACAGAACTGTTTGGCCCTGCTTTGTGCTCGTCGGGTTTAGGATGGCTAAATGCTATTACGTCAGTAGTTAGAGATTACTGTCTGGCGATAAAATAATTGACAATTCAATACTATACCGAGGTATTCTACAAAAGAAGCTATGTTACTACTTAAGAAAATGCCTTAATTTGCTAAGTTAGAATGATTGGTTTGTTAAAGAGTTTCGGATATTTTAACCAGCAATCGGATGCTCTGGATGGCAACTTAAGCAGTGTTTAACCTTCTCCCTTGATTGCCAAAAAGAACTTTTTGGACTGACTTTAAATTGTGTTAAAAAATTAAGTGCCAAAGCTTTTAACTATATGTAAAAATTCCTTGACTTAGCTACATTTAACTTCATTATTACACGAAGCCACGGTAAGTTTAATCGATATTAAATTATGTTGTGTTATATCATAATGCATAGATAATATATATAGTTAAGGTTAGAGTAACCCTTCGTGTGTATTTAATTTCTACGTATATAGAAATTAGTAGTAACCTCAAATATTTCAACAGATTATCCATTTTTCTCCACATTTACTAGTCCACGAGTACTTTATTATATTTTAATATTATGTTTTTCTGTTTATAGTTAAGGGATTCTATTAATGACAAAAGCATGTTTCTGTGCTGGTTTTATGTTTATTGGTTTAGTTTGTTAAAATGAAATTAGAGAATAGAATATGATTAGTTTATGAAGTATAATTGTCTGCTATATTACCACGGTGAAATAAGAACAAAGGAATATATTAATCGACGCTTGTCTCCCAAAGGACTAATTACCTCTAACTCCACAAACATAACATAAATCGCCTTCACAATATACGTTTGTCTGACTCTCACAGATTCGCTTAAAGAATTTCGCTAGAGTAAAATAAACTCATGGCCCTAAGAGTGTGAACCTACCATTTGTGCACACTCTTATAAGTTCATTTCATGGTAATAAATGATAGCACTTTAATGCAAATAAAATTCGCAATAGCCAACGGTTTGATTGATGCCCATTTATCATTTTATACCATTTAGTGGTTTCTGTTAGTCCGCTGACAGTTTAATTATATTTTTGCAATATATTAGAACAATTTTACGCACCAATTACATCGTTTCCTCTCACATTGTTGTTGAATTGTTGAATTCCTTATGTAGTCCAATCATGAAGTTCATTATACTTCAATCATTCAAGTTTTTTTTTTATAGTAGTCCCATAACTCTTTCTTATTTGGGTATTATGTCTTCATTTTTGATTTTCTATCTCGCATTATCTGCAATTGCATTAAACATTTCCATGTGCCTAAGGAAAAGTCCCAACGAAGTTCCCAGCCTTCCTACATTTAAATCTATCAAACGAATCGAGTGACATGAGATTTTTAATAAGATAATTATCTGCTAAATATACGTTAAAGGTTAATGAAAACTTTTGCTCATACCATGTGTCTTTGTGTATAATTAAAGATAGTTAAAAAGTTGAAACCAAACTAGTCCAACGTTCAATGTACACTTGAGCGTTGGAATTTTTCCGCTCAACCAATATTTGAGGTTTCTACGTTTTACTAATCCAACGTTAAGTGTTTTAGAAGTCGTTTTTAAAATCGTAAATTTAAACGGCAGGTATAAAATGAACTGAAGTAAATGTAATAAAACTAAATAAACACACTCTTGTATCGTAGCTTAAATAAAGATGATTTAAACGTACCGAAAAGCACAGTCCGACGGTTCGTAAGGTAAATAGGAACGGAGTGACTGGAGAAGAGGCGGCAGTTGTCACTGTTTTCGAAATTGAATTGTTCATAAATATTCCGTTTGGTCTCAGCCAATTGTTTTACATTATATTTGTAATATATGACACGTTTGTTGAAAAAAAATTTTACATTCAACTCGATTATTGCACGTGTATTAATGTTATTGGAAATAATCGAAACCGTGGACTTTTCCTACTTTTGAACCAATAGCAAAACACAGGGTCTAGTGGTCAGAGTGGTTTAATATTGAGAGCACACTGCAAGCATTTTGATGTGGTAAAAGTTATTGTGATCACATCTTTCTTTTAGAAGAGGATTGAACAAACATTTGTTATTTTTTAATTGTTTTTCTTTTTGTTCGCTTGACATATTTAACTTCTTCATGTTTATTACTACAGGTTCTGCAATTTACCTTTTTATGTGTGCGTGCTTACAATCGTTAGAATCGAAATTGTATTATAAATGAAGTGACGCGGGTGCATCTATCTAACATGCACTCGCGTCTTAAGTTATAACATAGTCTTATCGATATTTTGCTTTATATTTGTATTAAGGTGATACTGTAACGACATTTTAAAAGAGCATTTGTTGAGTTTTTCGGCGGCTCTTTTCAGCACAACTGCATTCCAGCCGGTGGTAGCTTTCTCACGAACTGTGATGTAAAAATGACGATTCATAAGTGCTTGTGAAGGCCTATTTGAATAAAAATATTTTGAATTGATTTGATTTGATATAATACAAGGCAGACAGGTTCAATGAACGTGACAGATTGTTAGATTATTGTCAGGGTCTTACGGTATAAATTAGTATTAAAAATACTTTAAAAAAGGAGAAAGAATATAGAAAATCTTAACTTTTCTTTTTGATTCCATGAGGAGAAAACTTTAATAGTTTTCGTAAACAACGTCATGGTTATCCATTGATAAAAGAAATATGTTCAAGAATCTAGAATCCACTCTGATCGCTACTGTACCCTTTTAGACTCAAAAAGAGAAAATTGTTTCTTACAAATTTAATGAATACTTAATATTTTTGTTGTGAATTGAATCGTTTTCAATAAGTCGATTTAAAAATTGACAACATAAAGTGATTAATGCTAAGAATGTAATATTTGTAGGTCGTTGCACTCCAATATAAGGTGAAGGTAAAGTTTCAGGAAAGTTAAATGGAAACGAGAACAACATTTTCCAGCGATTGCGTAGGCACTTGTGTAAAATCGGAGTTATTTATAATGGCCATAAGGTTGAGTTGACCTCTTTTATAGTTTTATTTTTTATGGTTTAGGCTGATAAACGAGCAAGCGACTCACCCGATGTTAAGTGATCACCGCCGCCCATGGACATTTGCAGCATTACAGAACTGCAAATGCGTAGTCAGCCTTAAGGAGGGGAATTTTTGAAAGACGGAGGCAGGATGAGTTAGAGGGAGGGAAGAGGAAGGAGGG
>DWHO01004305.1:0-11191 GCA_018247575.1 Eurytides lysithous rurik
GACCCTGCATTTGTAGGGTCTATCCAACCCGTGGGAACGAGCCTTCCCACGGGTGCGGTGCCCGATGAAGCTTTACATGGCGCAAGCCGAAAGCATAACTTCAATACAAATACAATACAGTACAATAATGTTGAATATATAATATTAAAATTGAAATAAATTTTCTTGATATTTTTATCTTATTAACATTAAGTCATTAAATTTATACATTTTCATTAATTTATTATTAAAATAATAATTGAGAGAAGACTGACAAAATCACCACTAAAATGTTGAAAAAATTATTAAGACTTAATTAAAGATGGTTATAAATAGTAGTGGTCATACAGAATCGATTTGTTCATACAGCTTCACTAATATTTTATATAGTGTGTAGATGGAGAGTTTTGTGAGCGCCTTGAGGGTACTTTAGCGAAGGTTCGACTATTTACAGGGGCCTATACATACATCGTTCATATTAAGTTAGTACTAAATAAATTTTCCCAGATACGGGTGTTGTGAATAAGTAAATATTTTATCAACGGATTTACTCAGTCCCTAAAGTTCAGCAAGTTGCAGATATATTTTTTTTTAATTTTTTCCGTATAAACAGTGAAATTATTGTAGGATATAACGCACACGCTGTTACCAAATCGCCTTTTTATTAAACGACCATTAAAAAAATCGAAATATATTTATTCAAATAGGACTTTAAAGGCGTCATTTTTACATCTCTCAGAATGCAGTTCTGCTGGAAAGACGTTACCTTGAAGCATTTTAATAAGGTTCTGTCCTAATTAACTACGGACTTGGATATTTTCCCAACATTTTAATTAAATTATATAAGACTAATTAATTACTGCTAATCTCTCTAAGGGGAACCCCTCAGGGATGGAGAAAGAGGTAGGGAGGAGAATCCGAGAGGGAGGAGGGAAAGGGAGTGGGATGGGTCACCGTCCACCTTACTCACCGGACGAAACACAAGTAAAAACACTTCCACTTCACGTCGATTTTCTGTGAGGTTGTGGTACTTATCCGGTTCGAGCCGGCCCATTCAGCAGCGGGAACAGCTGCGTGGCTCTACCACCGTAAATAATTTACATATACATATGTATATATAGTGTCGATCGTAACGCAGGACAAAGCTGGGTTTTGTTAGGCACTGTATTGACGTCTCGAGCAACAACTGGCAACGCTGCTTCCCCAGGCGGACTCTTTAAGATAGTTCTATCACTTACAACGCACGATTAGATTAACGATTATAGTGTGACTGTACTGGCATTTTATTATTTGAACAGGATAAAATATAACAAGTCAATATATAATTTTTTTTTCGGAAGAAACCTAATTTCAATCCACTCAACAAATACTGATCGAAGGGATTGTTAATTTTCTTTATGAGATGACGATTAAGTCGTCAATTTATAACATGACTATAAACTATACGATCCACCAGAGGAGACGAAATTGAAAGTTTTCAATGATTTTATGCAATCTTTCTTGCTTAACTGCCAATACTCGATAGTTGTTATTCAATACGCATTCAAGATGAAAACGATGCTAAGAATCGTGGCGAAAATTTATCGATTAGATGGCATTTCACCAACTTTAACTCCCGAAAAAAAAAAAAAATTATATCATCGTGTGAATTCGATACACCGTTATAATAAAATAAAAGCTTTGTAGTCTTTTAACAAAATCTTAACCGCTAAATAAATAAGCGATAAAGTTAAAAAAGTTAGCTGATAATGTTGACATATTACGAGCTAGATTAAACAAGTAATTTAATTTTTCGGTTTAAACAAATAACGGATTCCTCTTCAGATGTAGTAAAGTTGACTTAAATCAAAACAATTTTATTACTATATATATACTGTGCTTTGGCACCACATAGATGAATACAATATACGATGCAACGGTTCTATTATTATCATACTAATGATTTCATATTACCATAATAAAGAGATAATTTGTATTATGCTTGTAATCTTATAAATGTACACTTACGAGAAAGGCATGTATGCTTTCTGAATTGTAAATGGCCATCGGTGCATCGGCAAACACCTTCCAAGCAGGCACTAAATGCAACTTTGAGCGTACACTGCTCCGATACCACGCATTCAGATCCAAGTAGTGTTGCTGTAACAAAAAAAAAGAAAAGAATAATCAAATTATGTACCAAGAAATTACAAAAAAAATACAAAAAACTAAAACTGAGAATGTGTTTTGCTAAGCTGAATTCAATGCAATAACAGATTGATAAAAGGCGGGTCATGACTCGAAAACATTTACAGTTAAAACGAACTATTTTCCGCCTTATCAAACGGGATTTCTAAAAGTGGGCGTAGACGGTTAATTATCGTCCTTGTCAAAGAAAAACGGACGGTGGATGGTGCTGCGGAGCTACATAGATTGAAGAGTTCACGACCTGAGGCGGACTTGACACAATTCGTTTTCAAGTTCACCGTTGGCATACTTTGGCCGGGCGTGTCTATTAATTTGCATCCAATGGACGGTACATTTCCGTGGTTACTTCGGGCAAGCCACTCGCAATGAGGTTAGCGTTCGCCCATATGCCGATGGAAAATTAATCTTTTCTAACACATTGACTTAGGACAGATACACACACAAAAAGTAATTTCGATTGCAATTATTTCTCGTTCAAAAATTAAATTTTATTCGTGAAATATTACAAAGGCAAAACAATAATGTACATTTTGTGAACACCGCAAACAAATGAGTCACTCGTTCAAGCCTTGATTTATATAAACCTTAAATTAAAAAAAATATATAAACAAATTACTTTAAAGTTAATTTTTACTTATTAACAGTATAAAAACGAAAATTTTATTTTTAGGCATTAATATTTCAAGGAATGTGTTTAAATGTAACCGACAAAATAGCTTTAGAAAACTACTCTAGAAGGAAACATTATACCGTGTTCTATCATTCAACATGAATGGATGTTATTTAGTAAATTTTATAATGAACGGTACAATTTCCTATAATTTATAAAACATTTTAACGTTTCGTTACGTCGAATTCCTTTCCGTCATATTCATAACTTTCAGTGTTATTAATGTTTGCAACTGTAACATTAAACAAGGCATGTAACCGGCTGTGTTAAAGCAAATCGACCATTTGGCTTACACAAAATGTTCGTAGAAATTATACAAGCGAATAAACATGAGGTAACAAACAGCACTTGCTGCCGAGGGTGAAAGTTATGTGTAATTTATTTTTTAATGTTGTCCACATTATAGTACGCAACAGCTGACGTTCGGTCACAAGTAACTCATGCATGCCTCCATCTACTTTTTGAATGCAATGTAACGTACGTAAATACATTTGTTTGCCTTGATTTTTAATACTATTACCTAGTGGCCGACTAATGGAGGTATTTTTCAAACGGTTATTCGACTGTGACATTTACAATTTGACAAATTACGTGTTAGACTTAAATAGTATAAACGTAAACAATGGAAAACTTGCTTACACAATTTATATATATTTTTTATAAGACGAGGAAAAAGAAAAAGAGGAACCTTACCAACCTATATTCTTAATAATTTTTGAATATGAGTGTCTTTCATCCAGCTGTAGAATGTAAATAAGAAAAGCTCAACCCATTCAGTCACAACCCCAGTGAGAGGCAACCAAACAATTCGACTCTTAAAACAATTACGAATACTACTTACTTCTCAAGCTCCACATTTTCTACCTCTTAATTACTATAGCAAATACCCTTGCGACAATTTCCTTATTCAAAAACAAACTGTATTTTTTATCCCTTACAATTAAAAGTAGGTTTTAATTGATTGTGTCAGAATTAACGTACTGCCGAAATGTATACAGTATTAATATCTATGCAATAGAAGTATTTTGTAATTATTTCGAAGTTATTCAAATTAATAGCCCCTAAGGGATTAATTTACTAAGTTATCTGTTTAATAAACTATAAACGAATAGTCCCTTTTGAACTAACACTACTTCTTATTCAGAAAGTTTGCCTTTATGTATAATAAAAGCATTCAGCTTTGTTCGTATTAAAGTATAATTTATACATTTTTGAAAATGACGTTAAGGTATTGAAGATTATAAACAAAAAAGTACTATAAACATAACTTTAATGAAACATCGGTCTTGATTTTACGAATTCTCATATAGATAACTGACACATAAATCTCGAAACACAGATCACAAAGGTGAATAGTTGCGTTTATTAGATTAGGCACGCCATGCCGGCCGTGAAAAAGAAATAATTCGCGTGACTTCGTTTTTCCAATAGCAATATATAAATCTGCGGCCCAATTCGGTATGTGGATGATCGATAAATTTAATCGTCTCCGATAAAGGCGTTAGTATCAAATCATTCGATTTGAAAAGAATTACGCTAACCCATTATTGCAAAAAAAAAATACATCGAAGAGTCACGATGAGGCTTTAAAAATGTAACTATAGAAAAATCGTGGCTAGGGTAAAGGTTTTTTTTCCATTTTGGGTGTCGATCGATTCGCAACATTTAGGTTGCGAAGCCGTACAATTCATAACTGAGCACGCAAAAGTCATAAACTTAGTCGATAGAGCGTCGCGAGCATTCCTGGAATTCACATTAAGAGGCCTTACTGTAAAACTACGTATATACCTAACAGCACTGGTACTCGGATAGCCTTTTACAGCCGATGGGCCCTCTATCTCCATAACGGTTAGTCTTACGAGCCTTAAATCACCTATGCGAATATTAGTTGTGTGCAGTTAAGACACCTATAGAATACGAAAAGGTGAAAGAAAGAAATGGAGTTGAATTCCAAAAGTGACATTTGCTATCACTTGTAATTGTTTATTATTGGGATCGAGTAACAGTAAGTAAGCTTAAGTCGCTATTGCTGCGATTATCGTGAGTAAATTCTAATCACTTTATTAAAATTTACCTACATCTGACCAATTGAAATACACGGTGAAGTACACAAAAAATATTTATTGACTGCTGCAAGATGTCGGAAATTATAATATTTTAATACAATTTTCACATAAAAATAAAAAAATGAGAATTTTATATTTACATCCAAAATATACGATTATTTATTACGTAATTTCGGGCGCAGTATACGTATATAATCAGTTAAAATAAAAATAAAAGTTTATTATATTGTTTGTATTATTAAACAAGTTAAGCTTATGTTTTATTTTAGATTAAAATGCACACCTTCCTTTTCTAGTAATGGAAATCTAGTAAATGAAATGTTTTAGGACGAAGATAAAAGCAATGGAGAGCTTTGATGAACAACACTTATAACAACAATAGATGATCAATAGATTTATTGATGCTTTACATTCCTTAAGCAGTCGCGAATTTCGTGAACTGAAACTAACTTCGGTGGAATTGTGTTAGTAGTATTAATTTAAACCAACCGATTCACATTTCTGGGTTAATGGACGAACTGTACCTCTTAGGGTGAAACTGCCATATCACGAGTGCGTGTCATCTTACGGGTTCACGCACATTATTGTTGGACATCATTGTTATATCAATGGAAGTTACAGTGATACTCAAATCTGTAAGTTAAATTTACCATGTCTTCGCAAGTCGTGAGATACAAGTAACAGACAGTCTCTTCTACACCTCAATTGAATTAGGTTATTTGACATTTTACCAACTTCATTGTACAATATACATATCCAGTGGTAAATATAAGTTACATAACAAGTGGTAAAAATGTGCCAAATCTTTTCCCAGTCGATCTAAACAAAACAAAACATCTTTAAGGTCACTGATAGACCAAAGTATCCTGTCAATTGCACAATATTGTACACTCTAGAATTTCGAACATAACGTTGTATTTTTTTTTGTTTGTTGAATAATACTATCTCTATGTATGTTATTACTTTAGCAAATGTCATCTTAGACTTTATTCATCTTATTATAAATCTTGATATATATATATATATATAAATTCAACTCGATAGGAACTGCAAGTTATAAGCATATTCTATAATTTAAATTCGAGCACTGGACCGAAAATATATAGAAAAACGATTTATTTAGGCTTTTAAGACCGTTTTTGGTTTTCACTTAGTTCTCAGAGCCGTTGGAAAATTAATTTAGGTAAACAATGAATTGCAAAATAAATAGAAATAATTGTGCTGTTGGCTTATTGTGAATTAATAAAGTAACAGAATACGGAAGTGTTACAGGTTCTACCTATGAACTCCTACCTAACTCGTAAAATACAAAGTAATTGAGCTTTCTCTCGTTATCGGAATATACTTTGTCTATATACATGCAAATTCTTGAGAAACCGACGGCGTAATATCAAATTTATGTTTTTATATACATTAATACACATATTAATAGAATTTCGAATTGATATACGCATTATTACATACATGTATAAAACAATAACAACACAATTGTGTCAGTGTCACAATCAAAAACAGGAAGGGCAATTTGTGGGGCATGAACGAAGCGTTTTACTCGGTTACGATGTACTCCTTTGTTCGTGTTTCTAGAACATATTATAATCCTTTTATTTAATTGATCGAAAAGAGTAATTAAGTTGTAAGCTCACTAATTATGGTCATATCAAAAATCTTATGTATGAGTATAAGATCTTTTGTACACTTCATTTGAGAAATAAACTTTTGAATTTGATGTTCGAAATACTGAACACTACAATGTGTAAAACCTATTAAACGCTTTTAAATAACTATTTCTCTTTGATTAAAATATGTTACCTTAGACGCATATACGCAGATAGCTGAAATAAAATAGACTTAGAGATGCTATGACAGATTTTATAACACCGCGCGAAATATCTTTAAACAACTGCAATCACTTGTATGCGCTCTAAACGATTGTATCCCAACACCCTGAGGATTAAATTAGGATTTATTGGTGTAGTGCTCTATTAAATTGTGTCGGAGACTTGTCGGTATCCCGTGCCGTTTATATTCCATATATACATCGCTCGAAATATCTGGGATAATTATAACTATCTGTTGCTAGTAAATAAAACAAATGTATGGATTTTATCGCGTTTTAATTTAGTTTTGAATAATGGAGTTTCGAACACTTTAAGCGTTCTTGGTCACGAGGCTAATATGGAGGGGAAAGGGCCACCCTCCACCTCACTCACCGGACGAAACGTGGAAGAAAAACACTTCCACTTTACGCCGATTTTCTGAGGCCGTGATACTTATCCGGTTCGAGCCAGATCCGGAGCCCATTCAGCAGCGGGAACAGCTGCGTGGCTCTACCACCATAAAATATTTATAAATAATTAAATGGTTATATGTAGTTGATATCATGACGACTCAGTCTGTTGAGTAACCATGAAAGTTGTATTATTTATTGAACCATCCGTTCGAAACTATATTAAATAATTTAATACTAACTCAATCTCAAACGCAATAGTCCGTAAATTTGTGTTATTTATTAATGTATATGCGTAATATAATGTAATTGTAAAATATTCGCATAAATACGAGAAACTTGCTATCTATACGACAGAATGTTAGAACAGTTTGAACGGTATGCGTCATTTGATATTATACTTGCACGATGATTGCTCACGGTTGGCGTACTGGACAGTGAAGCCACTGACAACAGCTGACAGACGATGTCTAGACAGACGTGCCCCATATACGTGAATGGAGATAGAAATCTCGAAATCTCTTGAGTATTCCAATAACGCGCTTGTCAGTATTATACATCGTTTTAGACAGCCATCATTCAACCCATATATAGTGAGGAACATCATCGGCCAGCGCATATATTAAACCGTTTATGTTGATAACGGATATGATTAAAATTAGTGTCATTATTTGCTTTTGATGAACGATGTAATGTTGTTATCAGGGTCGGATTTCCTTTAGGCTAACTAGACTTCAACCTATGGGCAAAAGGCCAAGAGGGACCTACATTCAAATTGTTAGCAAGATTAAAATTAAACCATTCTAAAAACAATAAACCGATAATAATTATCGTTACTTTACCTCCTAAAAAAATAAAAGGCACCTGGTCTTTCAATTTAAAAGGACAATGTTGTCCACGATATCATTTATCTCTAGGTGCCGGGTGCAATACAGATCTAAGAAAATTTAACATCGTATAATGCTAAATACAGCATCACAGTGTATTTTTCTGATTACCTAGGTGCCTCGTTTGCCATCAGGCGTAAAACATTTTTTTTTCCATAAAAAATTTACGCCAAAGTTTTAAGTAGTAGGAGTTCACTTAGAGAAGAACTACATTGGCCACTTTTTATAACTAAGAATTTGCGAGCAGTACTATGTTCTGGCCTCTAAGAATAGTTTAGTAAGCTTAAGACACAAAAAGGCATTTTACCATTATGGGTATGTGTGTCACGCACTATTGGAGCCCAAGTTGCTCGATGTACCGACTATGATAAAAACTTGATCGTAAAATTATCTTGAAATAAACATCTTTCAATAATTCAAATATAATTATAATCATATTCTAATACTACAGAGAAGTTCAGAGTTTAGCGAAACGTAACTATTTAATCGGAAATCTAGCATAGAAAATCACTGTCTGTGTTTGCAAAAAAAAAGTAGAATAATGTTTTCATTAAGAATTATACTCAAGGCAAACTTATAAGCTAGCAAACATATGTCTGGTAATTATTGTATTCATAAGTATTTTCTTAGACACTTAGCGCGAAGGGACGATGGAAGATAGACCAACGCAGTGACAGAGTACTTGCCGAGAGCTGCAAAACGTCCAGTAGGCAGACCACCAGCCCGATGGACTGATGACATCATCACGATAACTGACACACAGTGGATGCTCAGGACCGTAGTAGAATACATAGTAGAGAAGAGGCCTATACCCAACAGTAGGTGAACGTGGGCTGATGGATTGATTGAAGTATTTTCTGCTCATATTCAGCCCGTTAGCTTATAATTTACATGTATAGTTTATAAAAAGCACGTTTAAAGCGTTTTAGGTCGTATGGAAAGTGAAAATTGTCGCCGACGCAATTTACTGTCAAGGGTACAGTTTGTATTTTGATATAGATCTGTACTAAATACAAATTTAATAAAAATTGTAAGAAGTATAAGCGAAGAAACATTTGAATACATATTTCTTAAACAGTTTTTATACGATCAAGTCTTTTATATAAGTGTTAAAGTGAATGCCAAATAATGTTTAAAATTCAATATTTTACGTCGCAGGAGTCAGATAATGTGCCGATATGCCACTATGTTACTCTGTTACTCGCCGCAAAAAATTCTGGCACTCGCGTAAACATGCATGCGGACACGTTTTTAACTCGACCGAACAGAATTATTTCTGGGACAACTCTATAACCATAACAAGAAAGCGTGCGGCCGTTTTAATATCGCTGAATGTCGCAATTCCGCCGATGACACCGGTCTTTCGTAAAAATAGTCTGCACGGAGCTACAAAAGAACCGTTGCGATCCACTTCCTCAATTTGGTAGGATGCCTTTGTGGAGAGAATAGGGTGAAGAAAGTGAGACGAGCGTGGGATTATGGGACGATCGAAATAAAGGCGTTTGATAGCGCTCCGATAGCATCGCGTCGCATTCAATTTTATCGCAGAATACACGCATTTCGGTTCACTGCAGTCTTTGTATAAAAGTACATTCGCACGGTCCGTTAAACTTAATATTTTTATAAGCTGGGTTAAGACTAATAGAGATAATTTTAATGCTTCTATGGAATGCCTCAATTTTAAGATGTTTAATGAATAATTATAAAGTATATGACTTCTTAATTAAATTAAGTGGAGTATTGGCAAAAACAGTCACGAGTATGATATATATCAAAGCAGTATACATAGATCTTGGAAAAAGAAATATCACGCATATTATAAAAATTAATGTACAATTATTTTCATACACCTTAGTTTTATATCTAGCTTCCTTTTGAAAATTCCTTTATGCAATATGTAATATGATCCCTCCTAATTGTGGACACATTAGGATGAATTGATATCTCCGACACAAATATTTGACTGCAGATTGGTGAAAGCAAATCGTACCTATAAGCCACGAGATTGACCGTTATCTGATATATGTACGAGTAATTAAGGCTAACAAATAATAATTTAGGGAATGAAGACTTTTCTAATATATGTATATCGGCGGAGAGTTACGATAACTTAATTGTAGATAAGTTTCCAAAATAAAGAAGCATTCATACATACATGCTTGATTAAAATTTTTAAATATTTTTCATATTTTATTAAACTATCTAAATGAGTTTAAGAAAAAAGTTTAAATCTACAAAATGTGAAAACTTGCCCTTGTGGCTTATTATCCACTGTCCGTAGATTTAAAGTTAAATGACTACTTTTTCATTTTATATAAGCCAACAGCTTATTGATAATATATTTTTTTAATTAACAAAGGACATAAGACTGTGTATGTTGCAGTTGTATTGACAGTTAAGTAAATATCGAAATTTTTAACATAACATAACTCGGTGAAAGTGGAAGTAAAAACAAATATGCAAAACTAATAAGTATGTAGCTCAACTTACCAAAACATCTGATACAATAATGTCATTCACAATAATATAAAAGTCGCAACAACGTTGTTCAATTTTTACTCGCCTAAGTCAAAGTCAAAATCAAAATTGGATTGGTTAACAATCGCTTTTCAAGGTCTAATAGTTCTACTACCTAATGCCTCAGTCTTGAGAAAAACAAGCGAAAGAAAATCAGCGAAACTTTAACTCTCCTTTTTTTTAATTAAGCTTAAAAATTTTATTTGAAATTTTAAATCTTCAATTATGTAAAAGAACATGTTCGAAATATATAACACAAAAGAACAAAACAATGATATCGAAAGATTTTAAGCCAACTGACTGATACTTGTACTGCGTGATGCCTATTGTATATATAACAAAAAATACTATCAATTGGAATACCACATCTCTCAATGGTTAAGTTAAAGAAAAATTCATCTATATATCTAAATTCATCTATATATATATCGACACGGGAAAGCAAAAACGTAGTAAATGACACATGAAGTAATTTTGTTTTAATTACATCTTTGAATTCGCTAAATTAAACCGCGTTGATCGCTATGTGCCTGGTAAATAATTTTGATTTTTACGGTTACACTTTCTAACGTCGATATGTACGTTTATAGACGTAAATTATACCTTTACAATTCTATTGGAGTATAAATAAATAGACTTGGTATAGTGTCGAATC
>DWHO01004306.1:0-11190 GCA_018247575.1 Eurytides lysithous rurik
CGAAGCACACAAATAGCACTTCGCTGTTCAAGCGTGATTTGCTTGCGTTTTGCCATTTTCAGAAGAAAAAATGCGGGGAAAGCCGTAGTCAATAATTTCCGAATACAGATAATGTTAATGTTTGTGACATTTGCGCGTGCCAATACTTAAGTGTGACTAAACAGGACCCAAAAAAGTTAAATATAAAAAATAACACTAACAGCAACACTTCAAACCACAAAAGAATGCAACCACAATCCTAAGTCATAAAACACCTGTTTCGTCAAAATCTAAGAAATTGGTAAAACATGTTTAATTAGAGCCAACGATCTCTTTTACTTTTAATATATAACAATAGGAAAAAGCTGCAAAGATAACATTCTATACAATTTTTTTAAGCCTGTAGCAGGTGTTGTTTTGTTTTGGCCAATAACAGATGTACTTCTAAACTGTTGGACGGTAGTGTATATACACATAAGGCAAAGCCAGCTTCGAACTGTAACCAGTGTATTAACAAATTCCAATTTTAACGTGATTTTCCGCTACTACGACTACAGATGTAAGCAACACCAATTAAAAGCAATTGAATAATTGATTAAACATATTTTCGGAAATGAACAATATTAACGACTAATTAACGTTGATCACTCCAAATCAAACATACGATGGTTCAATTTGATGTCCAGACTAGACATCAAAATGAAATACAACGGCTTCATGTTATTATCTGCGCTTCACGACACGGTGGGATATGTTTATCTTGTTTTAGTACATTGCCTTTCGCGTAAGTTAGAAAGGTCACGCCAATGCACTAATTATTACTTCTACAACAAAAATTTTAGTTCGGGGCATTGGTGACAAATGAAAGGATAAGACATAAAATGTCATTGTGATTAGCATTATTTTTGACACTCACCGCAGTGTTTTAGCGGTAGATTAAATTACTTATGGCATATAGACTTATTGTTATTCTTTTGTGTGAATAACTAACTGGAGACAGAATTCCAACTTGTAAATTTAGGTTAATGATAAGAGATATTAAGCAATAATTCAAAAAGAATCGTACAACGATAACGCATGCTTTGGAAGATAACAAAAAGAATAAAGTTTTATCATACCTCTTATCGTATTGTAGGCTGAAAAGTTAAAGAACAGTATCTTAATAAAACATGACGACTGAAGCCGAAGAAAAAGCTCTTCGATATAGAAGGGCCCAGAGTGTAACCAGAGCTGAAGAAATAACAGCTAAGGAAAACAAGGCCCGCAAACTACAAGTTGATAAGCCGTATGTAATAAGAAAAATCTATGACTAACACAGAAAATCAAAAGGTTATTAATAGATGCATTAAATAAAATTTTCGATATTTCAGGATCCATAAACCAAGAGATTCTCTATTCTCATGGAGTTCACAGTTTACAAACTTTACAGGGCTGGTCAATTGGGGCTTTTTGATGCTTACCATAGGTGGCCTACGTCTTTGTCTGGAAAACTTTCTGAAGTATGTATTTTAACTAATTTATATGCTTTTAATTATTATTTTTGGAATTTTGGGTACTTAAACATTAGAATCTTTTTTTTTAACACAAAAAGTATTTAAAGAGAATATTAATTCATCTTAAATTTCTATTGTTCAATAAAAATATTATTTTTTAAAACTAATATAATTTTGTTCAAATTTTTTTAATAATAACATCTTTTCTTAGGAAGCAATGATTCAGTTTCTTTAGGAACATGTTAATAGATACATTTGCTAAACAACATTTTATTTGATTTTAATTTCATTTTAATAATGCTTTAATACTTCTATGTATAGAGTAAACTTATATATCATTTTTTTATAATTATATATAATTTATATATCATATTCATTAAGGAACTCTACCATTTTATAGACTTTATACTATAATTTCATTTCTTTCTTTAATATTAACATATAATCTTAATAAGCAAAATAATAAAATTACTTTTGAAGTCAACCTTTTTAAGAGATTTTAAATTTAGTGCAAGTTAATGATGTATTTAATTACAAAATTTATTTAATTTGAATTGAATGATTAGGTTATATAAATGCACATTTTAAAACATTAATTGACCCAAAAAGCAGATTTGTTATGTTTACCCCAAGGGTATTTGGCCTTTAAACAATGCCTGAGAGATGTCATCATATTTCTTTGCCTAAATTGAGAACCTCGTTTTAGACATATGATGTTTTGTTCTGGCCAAAAGAAACATGCTCATTCTCTCAATTGCAAGATTATTTTATACATGATAATGTTTTTGCAGTAATGTTAATTTAATATTTTCATGACACATGGAAAATCCTTTTTTTGACAGTGTTTGCACACAATGCTTCATTATTAAGGCAAGGGGTTAACAGGTCATCCAAATCCAAATTTTTGTGTAGTGACTTTATTAAGATAACTGAAGTCAATTTAACTATGTAAATTAACTATTACTTTATAAACTCTATCTGGTGACATAACCAATAGTATCTCTCTATGTATCTTAGTTAGAAATAGTATTTTTTTAAGAACATAATACTTTTATTTTAGAGTTCATATTTTTCACTTTATGGTGTTAGTTAGTGTTTACACACATTAAAGAATTCTAAAACTTAGTAATTGATTCTGCAAAAATAAAAGCAAAGTTTATGTTTTTCGTTAAATTAGGCTACAATTACTGTCTATATTGAGTGGGAAAAGTAAAAATTTAAATAATAATAAATACTTAAAAATTAGGTAATAGAAAAATTTTTTTTTTCATGTTCAATGACATATTCCAAGAACTACTATGCAATAAATATGTTTTTGCATTTATTTAATAACAATTGCTTTTTATTTGTTAATGCAATTACTTGCAACAATTAATGCATAATTAAGCAAAAAAAAATGAGAAGCCTTACAATATACATAAGCAATAAAAATATTATTTTTGAAATTGTACATACAGTAATTCCTTCTATAACACGGTAGATTGGTTCCACGTCATTTGAAAACATGTTGTAAGAGTATTCCTGTATAATATGAAAATGCTATATAAGTGCATTGTGTTATAGGGGAGATTATTGTACATATTTATATGTATATATCATAATAATTTTTTCCTATTATTATTTTTAGATATGGGATTCTTGTCAATCCTATTGAATGGATTATTGTATTAACTGGTTACAATGAAGGTCATAGTCAGCAGTTTCCTTCTATAGTATTATTAACCTGTAAGTAAAATGTTCTAAATATGAGTGTATTATAAAAATTAATTTTATTAACTATACTATTGTTATAAGAATAACATTTTGTCAGTGGTAAAGTCATGCAAGCAAGTCATTCTGTTGTTTCATGGGCCAGCTTTAACCGGGCCAATGCCTCACAAAAAATCAATGTGAAATGGAAGTGTTTGTCCTTTCCGTGTTTCGTCCGGTAAGTGAGGTGGCCGGTAGCTCATACCATCTCCCTCCCCCTCCTTCCTAAAAAAAATTTTACCTTAAAAGCTGTCAACGTATTTGCCTTAAACAGCACAAATATCCATGGGCAGCAGTGATGACTTATCATCACGTGAGCGGCTTCCTCTTTTACCTCCTACTCCATAAAAAAACTTTTCTAGATATGAACATTACTGAACCATCAATAAATCTTACATTCTTTATTATTTTTACTCTGAGCGGTTTTAAAATTGTAATATTGAAATGTCACTACTTTAATACTTTGCATTTTAATTTATTCATCTTTATAAATTGCAAAACATGTTTACTAAATATTAATTTTTATCTTTAATCTTTTTCAGTCAGTGTAGTACCAGCAGTCATAAGTTTGCTTACTGAAAAAGCTATTGCAATTGTAAGTATTGTTAAAAAAAATTTTTTACTAAAATAAGCAATGTATCTGTACCCTTTTCCCATCCCCATATTGGGATATGTGATTGCCATGGGTTAATTTTATACCATCATAAAATAAACATTTTTATTTTTTATATTGGAAAGCAAGTTAACCACAATCTTTAGAATCTGTAGATGACTAAAACAATAACTTAACTCTTAAATATGAATGATACAAAAATTTAAAAATAGTTTATCAAAATTTTATTGCATGTGGTAAAAGTCCTTCAATTCAATTTAATTTAAATTTTTCATAATATAAATCAAATTTTAATTTGATTTTTCAGGGTATATTAAGTCAAAAAGTTGGAATAACAATGCAAATTTTTAATATAATTTTTGTCATTACTTTGCCCGTAGTTGTGTTGCATTTTAAAAGTCAAGACTTTAGTTTTGGTGAGTTGTTGAGTTGATTCTTCTATTTCCTTGTTTTACCAGTGGTCATTGAAAATTATTCACTTATCTTTTTGTTACAGTTGGCATAACAGTAGTTTGCATGATTTACTTGATATTATTTTTAAAATTATGGAGCTATTGCCATACAAATTATTGGTGCAGAAATAGTTTAAGTAAAGCAAAGTTTTCAAACAATAAACTAAGGCGTCAAAGTCTTTCTGCTCCCAATTGCAGTAAGTAAAAAAAATATATTTTTTCTGTATCATTATAAAATTTTGTCAAAAATTTCATGTTCATGTCACACATCACACATGTTTTTATGTGTTCTTCAAATTACCATGTTACAAATAATTCTGAATGGAATTTCTTTTCTCGTTTGGTTACACACATTAGGATAAACCTAATTCACATTAGCATACTTTATAGATTCTGAAATGAATATTAAAGTCATCACAGAGAAAAAAATATTTACAAATAAATTTATCTTAAAGAAATTTAGTTTTAAATGTGTTTGTCATGTTTATCAAAAAAAATTCAGATGAACTAATGAATGCTGAAAATGAACGTAAGTTTAATGAAAAAACAATTTAATGCACAATATAAAGTCTTTTTTAATGGATTCCTGAATTGTGGGTTGAGGGTTTGAAAAATTTTAGCCATATTTTGAATTTGAGCAAAAACCTTTATAAATGTATTTGAATCAAGAACATATAAGCATAATGCATAATATTTATGTACAAAACAATCCAATCTAGCAATGACTTATCAGAAAGATTCTTGTGGAAATTAGTAACTGTAGCCATATAATTAATTTGTCCATGACTTTTAATAACATCCATTTTCATCGTACTCAATAAATCTTTTAACACGTCAATTGTGTATTTGTGACAATAATTTGTAGTGATAATAAATGAATGGCCTTCCTGCAACATTGCAGAATAGAAGCAGAATCTTATGCATCAATATCAAGACTTCAACTATTTACTGTCAACTCATTATTATAGTATGGACATAGTCATATAGAGTCAGTAGGATTTATCAAGAATATTTAAAATAAGATATGGAATTCAATACTTTCAAAAGATAACATACTTTTTACCTTTGGAATTTTTCAATTTCCTACAAGGCAATACAAATTATTATTCCATGTTCGCTATATGTTGCACATGTTTAGTTAAATATCCCATCAAATTAAGGAATTCAAACTGTATATTTTCCGGGCATTAAGAAAAGATAACCAACACCAATACTAATAGTAACAAAGCTTTGACCTGTCTTCTGGTTCTTTAATTTGTTTGATGTTTTTGAGCTTGGTTTATTTAGATTAACAAATTTGCCATTTTCCTTTTCTTCTTATTAATTTTTTTAAAGTATGCTTTTGTAAATTGCTTTCAATATGATATATTATAATGTTGTCATACAAAGTATGCTGTTGTATTTCAATGCCCTTTGCATTAACAGACATTATTGCTTAATTATACCTTGATATTTATCTTTTGTCATATTTTAATAAGGTCACAGTCACAGAAAAAGAGCATAAATGTTATGCTTTCTATGTGATTGCTTTAATTGTGTGGTTTAGTGTGGTTTTTGTATTTCTATAGTCATAAATATGTACCCAAACATTCTCATATTAACATAATGGTGTGTGTATCACACGACTTTGGAAAGCAAAAACGTAGTAAATGACACATGGAGTATTTTTTTTAATTACATTGTTCAAATTCGTAAGTTAAACCACATAACTTGGTATATGTCTGGTAAATAATTTTGGTCTTGCTGGTTACTACATTTTTACTTTCCAGCCTCAACATTATATTCTTTTAATATTCTGAATAAAATTGCAATATATCTATGTAAGGCAATATTATTATTGATTTAAAATGTGTTACACACTTGCATTATTTTTTTTAAATATTGTATCTAAATTGACCACTGGGTTGGATTGTTTGCAGAGAGCTTGGAAGATGAAAAAAATCATGAGTTGGTGGCAGCTGGGTTTATTCAATATCCTGATAATTTAAACCTTAAAGATTTATTTTATTTTCTGTTGGCACCCACACTGTGTTACGAATTGAACTTTCCACGCACCACACGGTTAGTTTTGCATGTAACTTTTATTCTAAAGTGTTTAGTACATAAATTGAAAATAGAAATGGTGATGGTTTTTGCATTATGATATGTACTCAGTGTAGCATATTAAAAAATCAGATAATTCGGGCATATATCAGGTTACACAATAATTTATTAGTTAATCAAGTAATTTATCAATTGTGAAGCTTCGATGATTGTGTTTTTTTTTTATTTGATTGCAGAATTAGGAAAAGATTCCTTATCAAGAGAATTATAGAGGTGGTTTTCGGAGTTAACCTCGTTTTAGCCTTATTCCAACAGTGGATGATTCCTTCAATTACGAACGCCGTCGATCCATTTTCCGAGATGAATGTAGTTAAGATTGCCGAGCGCTTACTGAAACTTGCCGTGAGTTTAGTTTAGTTTTTCTTTCTTTGCAATATGTTGTGTTGTAGAATCATTGAAACATATTTCATAACACCTGCTGAACATATAGTCCGTTCCTCCTGAACTTTACCTACTTAAAGTAGAATTGTAAGTGCATGTGTGTATCATTTGGCCTGCTAAGAAAACAGGAGGCTCATCCTTTCACCTGTGTGCAAGTTTACGATTTATATTTTAATAAGTAAAGAAGATGAAAACTAACCTCAACTAAACCTCACAATACTTCAATAGACATACATTCCGTATTTTAAGGTCCAATTGCAATGAAATTTCTACAGGGCCAACGATATAAATATCTCCTTACAATAAATAAAACTAAAATTGATTATCTTTTTATTTGTAGTTCCATTGTGAAATAAATCTTATAGGTTTCTAATCATAATCAATCTATTTTTTTTTTTAAATTATGGCCTAAAAACTTACTCAATTAATTACTTTTCTATTTCCAGGTACCCAACCATCTTATATGGTTGTGTTTTTTCTATCTGACCTTCCACTCGTTCCTGAATTTGATGGGTGAACTTCTGCACTTTGCCGACCGTAACTTCTACAACGACTGGTGGAATGCTAACAACATCGCCGTGTTTTGGACCGCATGGAACAGGCCCGTTCACATGTGGGCGGTGAGACACGTGTACATTCCCATCACGGAGAAGGGATACGGGAAGTCCAACGCCAGCATCGTAGTCTTCTTCATATCGGCCTTCTTCCACGAGTATTTGGTTCGTACCCGTCTTATAATTTCTAAAAATAGTATTTTCTTCTTTAGGAATTGCTTGCTATTTGCTTCTTGCTTAAATAGTAGAACTCTGTAGAGAGTCCACTTAAACATGTACCGTATCGTAATTGTATAAGGATTGGGCTATACGATACGTTGCGTTGAACCTATCAAAGTCTTATAATAGTCAGCTTAAATATACATCACAATACAGTAATCAAGGCAATTGTGTCGCCCGGCTAAGTTTAATATTTAAAAAAATATTTCTTTTTCTTCCGCTTGGGTTTTTATGCGTTCCGTATTGATTCCAAATAAATTATAGCTAAACGAACTAAGCGAACAAACAAAATCCTCCATGTAAACATTTCTTACATATGGCATTGATAATCTTGAAAATATTACTTTCTGACAAGACAACAAATTGTTGTTTTTTGATAAAAAAAATATTCTTTCCAAATCTATTAACAATTCTTCGCACAAAATTCACTGCCTGTAGGAAAATGATGCGCACGAAATAGTTAGAATGTTGGCGAAACAGTTATAGTATATACACTGTACTGTTTTAAATGTGCTGTGAATAGTACTTAATGATACAATCTTCATAATATATTGTATGTGTGTGATTATTATAAATGAACTCCGTGTCCTAGTGGTACAGGCCCGAGCTTTACAAAGAGTGGGTTCCGTGGGTTCGAATCCCACGGAGGACAATGACTTTATGTTATTGTTTGGTTAGGGCACCGGTCGGCAACCTTTTCTTATATACGGGCCACTAATGTTATGGCTTGGAGAAGTCGTTATAAAGAGATCAGTTTAATGTCACCACCTCTGCCTGATCCCTCTCCGGTCGTGTCGGTTATCCGTCCCATCGGGCTATGAGAGTATAGGAAGAGCGAGTGCACCTGTGTCTACGCAAACGCTTGTACACTATAATATATATTGTGCACTTGGCTGAACTCTTGTAGATCGGCCGCCATGCCCGGAATCGGTCGGGAGGACATTATTATTATTATGTATGTGATAGAGAACATATATTAAAGGCTCGTACGGAAGTGAAATATTCGTGTTATCCTTGTATGTAACGTAAGTTTTTTTATCAGATTTAATTATTTCAGGTGAGCGTTCCTTTGCAAATGTTCCGTATCTGGGCTTTCCTGGGAATGATGGCGCAGCCACCTCTGTCCGTGATCTCTCGCCTTGCCGAGGTGAAACTCGGCCCGCGCTGGGGCAACATCATCGTGTGGAGTTCACTGATCCTCGGCCAACCACTCGCAATCATGATGTACTACCATGATTACGCACTCGCACATTTAACTTCGAAAGCTTAATTTTACGATAATAACATCACCTAAACCTTTGTGAAACTAACATATATTCATGTTAGCTCTCTTTGTTATTATATAAGTATTAAGTTGTATTTTTCTTTTCTCGATAAATAAAATCGATATATCGTTGAAGAAGGTTCTACAAGATAAAGATTAATGCAACAGTCTAAGATGGGTTATGGATATAAGGTTACGGGTTCCTAGCGAAAATGTAAAATTTATGCCCTATATTGTGTTGCAATAAAAAATGTTTGAAATTTATCTATTACCTTTTTGGGATAATATTGTTATAGATTTATATTCTATATATTTTTTATGAGATTTAATACCAATGAATTGATGAAGTTTGTATTTTATAGCATTTAAGAATAATCAAGACTGAGAGTACAAAATATACAATGTTAAAAGGAATACATGTTTTTAGGAGCTATTTTATAATATATATTTTTGATATACTTTCTATTAATGATTTTAAGAATTACTCCACATGTGTAATTGGGCCTATACGAAATATGATCATTAAATTTTGTAACATTTTACATGCTAAATAAATAAATAAATTGTTCAAGAAATTGATAATACTCTATTATATATTTTTATTATATTTTTGTAATAGCAATTTTTAATGGTGCAAAGAATTACATTATAAGATACACACAAGAATAACTATAGCTTATTAACAATGAAAATGTATTTAATTCGATTATGTTATAAATATACAATTATTTATAACAAAATGGATTTGCTTGCATGCCTGTAAGTAGGTATGGCACTCAAATCCATTTACGTGAGGTCCATTAATATAAAGGTTAATTAGAGATTGTTAGATCAAGAGAAAAACTGGTAAGAACAACCTTTTTGAAATGTGCAATCTGTGACACATTCTTGAGTGTTAAAAAAAAGTAGCCATATGTCTCCTTTTTACTTTCAAGAAGGTGTTCCCTAAACTATCATAAATACTGTTAGCAAAGGATTTTGTAAAGTATTATTACTTTGTCACTCTATTTTTTGAATTAATATAATAATAAATCAGGACCAGTTTTCATATAAATTTAGAAAATGTGCAATATTTCATACTCACAGATACTTTTTAGCCAGCCTTATAAGGCAGGGCCATTGGCTCATCATTAGATCATTGTGAATGATTTAAACAATCGCCAATTTCAATAACTCATGGAAACTAATAATTATATAAGAAAAATGTTTGTCATTATACAATTATAATAAGCAAGTCATGATTTTTTGTTTATATTTAATATTTTCTTTATTTTTAATGATAAATAAATTTTTTATGCCGTTTACAGTGTTGTTTATTAACATTGTTGTTTTTTCCTATAAGATCCCATATGTATGTATATATATTTATTTATGTATGATTTTTTTTTAATATTTTAATATACGTATTAGGAATTGTACTTCAATTTTTATTATATTATTTCTTATTTTTTATTACTTATATACCTACCTTACCTTCTCTGAGCCACCTTAAGGTCGACTAGCAGAGAATGCTTTTGTCATTAAGTCCGCCTTATATCTTGTTTTTGTGCAAAAGTTTAAGGGGGTCATGCATCCTATATGACGGCCTGTTTTTTAGGGATTTTTTTTCTACGACCAGTAAATAGATATAGCTTTAAGTTTATTATCATTTATCAACATATATTTTGACAGTATAAATATAAATTTTAAGTTTAAAATATTGTGTAGAACATGAATTACAGCGTTCTGAACAACCCCGCCTCGAAAAAATGGGCTCGCACTTCGGTCAAGCCGTTTTTGAGATACGATGGAGGATAGTTTGAAAACACACAGTTTTGAGAAAAACGCGTTTAAAGTTTCAAGTCCGTTTAAAACTATGTAAATCTCGACTTACCCTCAATCGGTGCCTGGTCTATAGAGTATTCCTTCCTTTTCCTCTTGAAACTCATTCAAAACATATTGTTCAACTATGTGAATCCTGGCTTGTTTAACGACATCACTTACGCGCCGCTCAGAACATGAGATTCGCTTTTCATCACAAACGTTTCTCAACACAAGTATGGGCTACGCGGCCAATGGGACATCCCATAACCGACATTACTTTTAAAACACCTTCAAAACCTTCATTAAAGATGATAACTGATAAGTAGCTAGCAATTTCAACTATATTGGTGCCGGAATGGAGATGCTTAGGAGCAAAAGTCCAAATCAACGAATTCAAAGATAAAGATGAAGTTCCAAATAGAGATGAAAAGCCTCTTTTCTTCCAAGTACCGGCACCTGACACAATTAATTCATCCTGTGGTTTTCCTGATTTTTCATTCATAGTTTTTTCTTGCGAAAATCGCATCACAAATACAAACCGACGATTAACTTCAAATGCATTATCGATCAATGGGACTAC